>JAJIBD010024056.1:0-109971 GCA_021461705.1 Cryptotis parvus
CTGGCTTGTTGTGAGGTTCTGCCGGGGTGGTGGGCCAAGGCTGGAACCCACCATGCCTCCCGACTGCCTCATGAACGGCTGGGCACAGGGAGAGCAAGGAACCGCTCTGCCCCATGGCTGAGAGTCTCTGGACCAGCATACCTGGGCCGGATTGGGAAGAAACTGCTCCAGGGTGGGTGTCGATGATCCGGGCTGTGATGGGCTGGTCGGCTGGGTGGAGTTCTGATGAGAGGGAAGTCCAATGTGGAAAATGGCGGCGCCCATGGAGTGGGTGGGAAGTCGTCTGGCTTGTTGTGAGGTTCTGCCGGAGTGGTGGGCCAGGCTGGAACCCACCATGCCTCCGACTGCCTCATGAACGGCTGGGCACAGGGAGAGCAAGGAACACGCTCTGCCCCATGGGCTGGAGTCTCTGGACCAGCATACCTGGGCGGATTGAGGAAGAAACTGCTCCAGGGTGGGTGCTCGATGATCCGGGCTGTGATGGGCTGGTCGGCTGGTTGGAGTTCTGATGAGAGGGAAGTCCAATGTGGAAAATGGCGGCGCCCATGGAGTGGAGTGGCGGGTCGTCTGGCTTGTTGTGAGGATTCTCTGGGGTGGTGGGCCAAGGCTGGAACCCACCATGCCTCCCGACTGCCTCATGAACGGCTGGGCACAGGGAGAGCAAGGAACCGCTCTGCCCCATGGCTGAGAGTCTCTGGACCAGCATACCTGGGCCGGATTGAGGGAAGAAACTGCTCCAGGGTGGTGTGTCGATGATCCGGGCTAGTGATGGCCTGGTCGGCTGGGTGGAGTTCTGATGAGAGGGAAGTCCAATGTGGAAAATGGCGGCGCCCATGGAGGTGGGTGGGGGGTCGTCTGGCTTGTTGTGAGGTTCTGCCGGGGTGGTGGGCCAAGGCTGGAACCCACCATGCCTCCCGACTGCCTCATGAACGGCTGGGCCAGGGAGAGCAAGGAACCGCTCTGCCCCATGGCTGAGAGTCTCTGGACCAGCATACCTGGGCCGGATTGAGGAAGAAACTGCTCCAGGGTGGGTGTCGATGATCCGGGCTGTGATGGGCTGGTCGGCTGGGTGGAGTTCTGATGAGAGGGAAGTCCAATGTGGAAAATGGCGGCGCCCATGGAGGTGGGTGGGGAAGTCGTCTGGCTTGTTGTGAGGTTCTGCCGGGGTGGTGGGCCAAGGCTGGAACCCACCATGCCTCCCGACTGCCTCATGAACGGCTGGGCACAGGGAGAGCAAGGAACCGCTCTGCCCCCATGGCTGAGAGTCTCTGGACCAGCATACCTGGGCCGGATTGAGGAAAGAAACTGCTCCAGGGTGGGTGTCGATGATCCGGGCTGTGATGGGCTGGTCGGCTGGGTGGAGTTCTGATGAGAGGGAAGTCCAATGTGGAAAATGGCGGCGCCCATGGAGTGGGTGGGGGTCGTCTGGCTTGTTGTGAGGTTCTGCCGGGGTGGTGGGCCAAGGCTGGAACCCACCATGCCTCCCGACTGCCTCATGAACGGCTGGGCACAGGGAGAGCAAGGAACCGCTCTGCCCCATGGCTGAGAGTCTCTGGACCAGCATACCTGGGCCGGATTGGGGAAGAAACTGCTCCAGGGTGGGTGTCGATGATCCGGGCTGTGATGGGCTGGTCGGCTGGGTGGAGTTCTGATGAGAGGGAAGTCCAATGTGGAAAATGGCGGCGCCCATGGAGTGGGTGGGGGGGTCGTCTGGCTTGTTGTGAGGTTCTGCCGGGGTGGTGGGCCAAGGCTGGAACCCACCATGCCTCCGACTGCCTCATGAACGGCTGGGCACAGGGAGAGCAAGGAACCGCTCTGCCCCATGTCTGAGAGTCTCTGGACCAGCATACCTGGGCCGGATTGAGGAAAGAAACTGCTCCAGGGTGGGTGTCGATGATCCGGGCTGTGATGGGCTGGTCGGCTGGGTGGAGTTCTGATGAGAGGAAGTCCAATGTGGAAAATGGCGGCGCCCATGGAGTGGGTGGGGGGTCGTCTGGCTTGTTGTGAGGTTCTGCCGGGGTGGTGGGCCAAGGCTGGAACCCACCATGCCTCCCGACTGCCTCATGAACGGCTGGGCAGGGGAGAGCAAGGAACCGCTCTGCCCCATGTGCTGAGAGTCTCTGGACCAGCATACCTGGGCCGGATTGAGGAAGAAACTGCTCCAGGGTGGGTGTCGATGATCCGGGCTGTGATGGGCTGGTCGGCTGGGTGGAGTTCTGATGAGAGGGAAGTCCAATGTGGAAAATGGCGGCGCCCATGGAGTGGGTGGGGGTCGTCTGGCTTGTTGTGAGGTTCTGCCGGGGTGGTGGGCCAAGGCTGGAACCCACCATGCCTCCGACTGCCTCATGAACGGCTGGGCACAGGGAGAGCAAGGAACCGCTCTGCCCCATGTCTGAGAGTCTCTGGACCAGCATACCTGGGCCGGATTGAGGAAGAAACTGCTCCAGGGTGGGTGTCGATGATCCGGGCTGTGATGGGCTGGTCGGCTGGGTGGAGTTCTGATGAGAGGGAAGTCCAATGTGGAAAATGGCGGCGCCCATGGAGTGGGTGGGGGTCGTCTGGCTTGTTGTGAGGTTCTGCCGGGGTGGTGGGCCAAGGCTGGAACCCACCATGCCTCCCGACTGCCTCATGAACGGCTGGGCACAGGGAGAGCAAGGAACCGCTCTGCCCCATGGCTGAGAGTCTCTGGACCAGCATACCTGGGCCGGATTGAGGGAAGAAACTGCTCCAGGGTGGGTGTCGATGATCCGGGCTGTGATGGGCTGGTCGGCTGGGTGGAGTTCTGATGAGAGGGAAGTCCAATGTGGAAAATGGCGGCGCCCATGGAGTGGGTGGGGGTCGTCTGGCTTGTTGTGAGGTTCTGCCGGGGTGGTGGGCCAAGGCTGGAACCCACCATGCCTCCCGACTGCCTCATGAACGGCTGGGCACAGGGAGAGCAAGGAACCGCTCTGCCCCATGGCTGAGAGTCTCTGGACCAGCATACCTGGGCCGGATTGAGGAGAGAAACTGCTCCAGGGTGGGTGTCGATGATCCGGGCTGTGATGGGCTGGTCGGCTGGGTGGAGTTCTGATGAGAGGGAAGTCCAATGTGGAAAATGGCGGCGCCCCATGGAGTGGGTGGGGGTCGTCTGGCTTGTTGTGAGGTTCTGCCGGGGTGGTGGGCCAAGGCTGGAACCCACCATGCCTCCCGACTGCCTCATGAACGGCTGGGCACAGGGAGAGCAAGGAACCGCTCTGCCCCATGTCTGAGAGTCTCTGGACCAGCATACCTGGGCCGGATTGAGGAAGAAACTGCTCCAGGGTGGGTGTCGATGATCCGGGCTGTGATGGGCTGGTCGGCTGGGTGGAGTTCTGATGAGAGGGAAGTCCAATGTGGAAAATGGCGGCGCCCATGGAGTGGGTGGGGGTCGTCTGGCTTGTTGTGAGGTTCTGCCGGGGTGGTGGGCCAAGGCTGGAACCCACCATGCCTCCCGACTGCCTCATGAACGGCTGGGCACAGGGAGAGCAAGGAACCGCTCTGCCCCATGGCTGAGAGTCTCTGGACCAGCATACCTGGGCCGGATTGAGGAAGAAACTGCTCCAGGGTGGGTGTCGATGATCCGGGCTGTGATGGGCTGGTCGGCTGGGTGGAGTTCTGATGAGAGGGAAGTCCAATGTGGAAAATGGCGGCGCCCATGGAGTGGGGTGGGGGTCGTCTGGCTTGTTGTGAGGTTCTGCCGGGGTGGTGGGCCAAGGCTGGAACCCACCATGCCTCCCGACTGCCTCATGAACGGCTGGGCACAGGGAGAGCAAGGAACCGCTCTCCCCCATGGCTGAGAGTCTCTGGACCAGCATACCTGGGCCGGATTGAGGAAGAAACTGCTCCAGGGTGGGTGTCGATGATCCGGGCTGTGATGGGCTGGTCGGCTGGGTGGAGTTCTGATGAGAGGGAAGTCCAATGTGGAAAATGGCGGCGCCCATGGAGTGGGTGGGGGGTCGTCTGGCTTGTTGTGAGGTTCTGCCGGGGTGGTGGGCCAAGGCTGGAACCCACCATGCCTCCGACTGCCTCATGAACGGCTGGGCACAGGGAGAGCAAGGAACCGCTCTGCCCCATGGCTGAGAGTCCCTGGACCAGCATACCTGGGCCGGATTGAGGAAGAAACTGCTCCAGGGTGGGTGTCGATGATCCGGGCTGTGATGGGCTGGTCGGCTGGAGTGGAGTTCTGATGAGAGGGAAGTCCAATGTGGAAAATGGCGGCGCCCATGGAGTGGGTGGGGGGTCGTCTGGCTTGTTGTGAGGTTCTGCCGGGGTGGTGGGCCAAGGCTGGAACCCACCATGCCTCCCGACTGCCTCATGAACGGCTGGGCACAGGGAGAGCAAGGAACCGCTCTGCCCCATGGCTGAGAGTCTCTGGACCAGCATACCTGGGCCGGATTGAGGAAAGAAACTGCTCCAGGGTGGGTGTCGATGATCCGGGCTGTGATGGGCTGGTCGGCTGGGTGGAGTTCTGATGAGAGGGAAGTCCAATGTGGAAAATGGCGGCGCCCATGGAGTGGGTGGGGGGGTCGTCTGGCTTGTTGTGAGGTTCTGCCGGGGTGGTGGGCCAAGGCTGGAACCCACCATGCCTCCCGACTGCCTCATGAACGGCTGGGCACAGGGAGGCAAGGAACCGCTCTGCCCCATGGCTGAGAGTCTCTGGACCAGCATACCTGGGCCGGATTGAGGAAGAAACTGCTCCAGGGTGGGTGTCGATGATCCGGGCTGTGATGGGCTGGTCGGCTGGGTGGAGTTCTGATGAGAGGGAAGTCCAATGTGGAAAATGGCGGCGCCCATGGAGTGGGTGGGGGTCGTCTGGCTTGTTGTGAGGTTCTGCCGGGGTGGTGGGCCAAGGCTGGAACCCACCATGCCTCCCGACTGCCTCATGAACGGCTGGGCACAGGGAGAGCAAGGAACCGCTCTGCCCCATGGCTGAGAGTCTCTGGACCAGCATACCTGGGCCGGATTGAGGAAGAAACTGCTCCAGGGTGGGTGTCGATGATCCGGGCTGTGATGGGCTGGTCGGCTGGGTGGAGTTCTGATGAGAGGGGAAGTCCAATGTGGAAAATGGCGGCGCCCATGGAGTGGGTGGGGGGGTCGTCTGGCTTGTTGTGAGGTTCTGCCGGGGGTGGTGGGCCAAGGCTGGAACCCACCATGCCTCCCGACTGCCTCATGAACGGCTGGGCACAGGGAGAGCAAGGAACCGCTCTGCCCCATGGCTGAGAGTCTCTGGACCAGCATACCTGGGCCGGATTGAGGAAGAAACTGCTCCAGGGTGGGTGTCGATGATCCGGGCTGTGATGGGCTGGTCGGCTGGGTGGAGTTCTGATGAGAGGGAAGTCCAATGTGGAAAATGGCGGCGCCCATGGAGTGGGTGGGGGTCGTCTGGCTTGTTGTGAGGTTCTGCCGGGGGTGGTGGGCCAAGGCTGGAACCCACCATGCCTCCCGACTGCCTCATGAACGGCTGGGCACAGGGAGAGCAAGGAACCGCTCTGCCCCATGGCTGAGAGTCTCTGGACCAGCATACCTGGGCCGGATTGAGGAAGAAACTGCTCCAGGGTGGGTGTCGATGATCCGGGCTGTGATGGGCTGGTCGGCTGGGTGGAGTTCTGATGAGAGGGAAGTCCAATGTGGAAAATGGCGGCGCCCATGGAGTGGGTGGGGGGTCGTCTGGCTTGTTGTGAGGTTCTGCCGGGGTGGTGGGCCAAGGCTGGAACCCACCATGCCTCCCGACTGCCTCATGAACGGCTGGGCACAGGGAGAGCAAGGAACCGCTCTGCCCCATGGCTGAGAGTCTCTGGACCAGCATACCTGGGCCGGATTGAGGAAGAAACTGCTCCAGGGTGGGTGTCGATGATCCGGGCTGTGATGGGCTGGTCGGCTGGGTGGAGTTCTGATGAGAGGGAAGTCCAATGTGGAAAATGGCGGCGCCCATGGAGTGGGTGGGGGTCGTCTGGCTTGTTGTGAGGTTCTGCCGGGGGTGGTGGGCCAAGGCTGGAACCCACCATGCCTCCCGACTGCCTCATGAACGGCTGGGCACAGGGAGAGCAAGGGAACCGCTCTGCCCCATGGCTGAGAGTCTCTGGACCAGCATACCTGGGCCGGATTGAGGAAGAAACTGCTCCAGGGTGGGTGTCGATGATCCGGGCTGTGATGGGCTGGTCGGCTGGGTGGAGTTCTGATGAGAGGGAAGTCCAATGTGGAAAATGGCGGCGCCCATGGAGTGGGTGGGGGTCGTCTGGCTTGTTGTGAGGTTCTGCCGGGGGTGGTGGGCCAAGGCTGGAACCCACCATGCCTCCCGACTGCCTCATGAACGGCTGGGCACAGGGAGAGCAAGGAACCGCTCTGCCCCATGGCTGAGAGTCTCTGGACCAGCATACCTGGGCCGGATTGAGGAAGAAACTGCTCCAGGGTGGGTGTCGATGATCCGGGCTGTGATGGGCTGGTCGGCTGGGTGGAGTTCTGATGAGAGGGAAGTCCAATGTGGAAAATGGCGGCGCCCATGGAGTGGGTGGGGGGTCGCCTGGCTTGTTGTGAGGTTCTGCCGGGGTGGTGGGCCAAGGCTGGAACCCACCATGCCTCCCGACTGCCTCATGAACGGCTGGGCACAGGGAGAGCAAGGAACCGCTCTGCCCCATGGCTGAGAGTCTCTGGACCAGCATACCTGGGCCGGATTGAGGAAGAAACTGCTCCAGGGTGGGTGTCGATGATCCGGGCTGTGATGGGCTGGTCGGCTGGGTGGAGTTCTGATGAGAGGGAAGTCCAATGTGGAAAATGGCGGCGCCCATGGAGTGGGTGGGGGGGTCGTCTGGCTTGTTGTGAGGTTCTGCCGGGGTGGTGGGCCAAGGCTGGAACCCACCATGCCTCCGACTGCCCTCATGAACGGCTGGGCACAGGGAGAGCAAGGGAACCGCTCTGCCCCATGGCTGAGAGTCTCTGGACCAGCATACCTGGGCCGGATTGAGGAAGAAACTGCTCCAGGGTGGGTGTCGATGATCCGGGCTGTGATGGGCTGGTCGGCTGGGTGGAGTTCTGATGAGAGGGAAGTCCAATGTGGAAAATGGCGGCGCCCATGGAGTGGGTGGGGGGTCGTCTGGCTTGTTGTGAGGTTCTGCCGGGGTGGTGGGCCAAGGCTGGAACCCACCATGCCTCCCGACTGCCTCATGAATGGCTGGGCACAGGGAGAGCAAGGAACCGCTCTGCCCCATGGCTGAGAGTCTCTGGACCAGCATACCTGGGCGGATTGAGGAAGAAACTGCTCCAGGGTGGGGTGTCGATGATCCGGGCTGTGATGGGCTGGTCGGCTGGGTGGAGTTCTGATGAGAGGGAAGTCCAATGTGGAAAATGGCGGCGCCCATGGAGTGGGTGGGGGGTCGCCTGGCTTGTTGTGAGGTTCTGCCGGGGTGGTGGGCCAAGGCTGGAACCCACCATGCCTCCCGACTGCCTCATGAACGGCTGGGCACAGGGAGAGCAAGGAACCGCTCTGCCCCATGGCTGAGAGTCTCTGGACCAGCATACCTGGGCCGGATTGAGGAAGAAACTGCTCCAGGGTGGGTGTCGATGATCCGGGCTGTGATGGCCTGGTCGGCTGGGTGGAGTTCTGATGAGAGGGAAGTCCAATGTGGAAAATGGCGGCGCCCATGGAGTGGGTGGGGGTCGTCTGGCTTGTTGTGAGGTTCTGCCGGGGTGGTGGGCCAAGGTTGGAACCCACCATGCCTCCCGACTGCCTCATGAACGGCTGGGCACAGGGAGAGCAAGGAACCACTCTGCCCCATGGCTGAGAGTCTCTGGACCAGCATACCTGGGCCGGATTGAGGAAGAAACTGCTCCAGGGTGGGTGTCGATGATCCGGGCTGTGATGGGCTGGTCGGCTGGGTGGAGTTCTGATGAGAGGGAAGTCCAATGTGGAAAATGGCGGCGCCCATGGAGTGGGTGGGGGGTCGCCTGGCTTGTTGTGAGGTTCTGCGGGGTGGTGGGCCAAGGCTGGAACCCACCATGCCTCCCGACTGCCTCATGAACGGCTGGGCACAGGGAGAGCAAGGGAACCGCTCTGCCCCATGGCTGAGAGTCTCTGGACCAGCATACCTGGGCCGGATTGAGGAAGAAACTGCTCCAGGGTGGGTGTCGATGATCCGGGCTGTGATGGGCTGGTCGGCTGGGTGGAGTTCTGATGAGAGGGAAGTCCAATGTGGAAAATGGCGGCGCCCATGGAGTGGGTGGGGGGGTCGTCTGGCTTGTTGTGAGGTTCTGCCGGGGTGGTGGGCCAAGGCTGGAACCCACCATGCCTCCCGACTGCCTCATGAACGGCTGGGCACAGGGAGAGCAAGGAACCGCTCTGCCCCATGGCTGAGAGTCTCTGGACCAGCATACCTGGGCCGGATTGAGGAAGAAACTGCTCCAGGGTGGGTGTCGATGATCCGGGCTGTGATGGGCTGGCCGGCTGGGTGGAGTTCTGATGAGAGGGAAGTCCAATGTGGAAAATGGCGGCGCCCATGGGAGTGGGTGGGGGTCGTCTGGCTTGTTGTGAGGTTCTGCCGCGGGTGGTGGGCCAAGGCTGGAACCCACCATGCCTCCCGACTGCCTCATGAACGGCTGGGCACAGGGAGAGCAAGGAACCGCTCTGCCCCATGGCTGAGAGTCTCTGGACCAGCATACCTGGGCCGGATTGAGGAAGAAACTGCTCCAGGGTGGGTGTCGATGATCCGGGCTGTGATGGGCTGGTCGGCTGGGTGGAGTTCTGATGAGAGGGAAGTCCAATGTGGAAAATGGCGGCGCCCATGGAGTGGGGGGGGGTCGCCTGGCTTGTTGTGAGGTTCTGCCGGGTGGTGGGCCAAGGCTGGAACCCACCATGCCTCCCGACTGCCTCATGAATGGCTGGGCACAGGGAGAGCAAGGAACCACTCTGCCCCATGGCTGAGAGTCTCTGGACCAGCATACCTGGGCCGGATTGAGGCAGAAACTGCTCCAGGGTGGGTGTCGATGATCCGGGCTATGATGGGCTGGTCGGCTGGGTGGAGTTCTGATGAGAGGGAAGTCCAATGTGGAAAATGGCGGCGCCCATGGAGTGGGGTGGGGGGTCGTCTGGCTTGTTGTGAGGTTCTGCCGGGGGTGGTGGGCCAAGGCTGGAACCCACCATGCCTCCCGACTGCCTCATGAACGGCTGGGCACAGGGAGAGCAAGGAACCGCTCTGCCCCATGGCTGAGAGTCTCTGGACCAGCATACCTGGGCCGGATTGAGGAAGAAACTGCTCCAGGGTGGGTGTCGATGATCCGGGCTGTGATGGGCTGGTCGGCTGGGTGGAGTCTGATGAGAGGGAAGTCCAATGTGGAAAATGGCGGCGCCCATGGAGTGGGTGGGGGTCGTCTGGCTTGTTGTGAGGTTCTGCCGGGGTGGTGGGCCAAGGCTGGAACCCACCATGCCTCCCGACTGCCTCATGAACGGCTGGGCACAGGGAGAGCAAGGAACCGCTCTGCCCCATGGCTGAGAGTCTCTGGACCAGCATACCTGGGCCGGATTGAGGAAGAAACTGCTCCAGGGTGGGTGTCGGTGATCCGGGTGTGATGGGCTGGTCGGCTGGGTGGAGTTATGATGAGAGGGAAGTCCAATGTGGAAAATGGCGGCGCCCATGGAGTGGGGGGGGGGTCGTCTGGGCTTGTTGTGAGGTTCTGCCGGGGTGGTGGGCCAAGGCTGGAACCCACCATGCCTCCCGACTGCCTCATGAACGGCTGGGCACAGGGAGAGCAAGGAACCACTCTGCCCCATGGCTGAGAGTCTCTGGACCAGCATACCTGGGCCGGGATTGAGGAAGAAACTGCTCCAGGGTGGGTGTCGATGATCCGGGCTATGATGGGCTGGTCGGCTGGGTGGAGTTCTGATGAGAGGGAAGTCCAATGTGGAAAATGGCGGCGCCCATGGAGTGGGTGGGGGGTCGCCTGGCTTGTTGTGAGGTTCTGCCGGGGTGGTGGGCCAAGGCTGGAACCCACCATGCCTCCCGACTGCCTCATGAACGGCTGGGCACAGGGAGAGCAAGGAACCGCTCTGCCCCATGGCTGAGAGTCTCTGGACCAGCATACCTGGGCCGGATTGAGGAAGAAACTGCTCCAGGGTGGGTGTCGGTGATCCGGGCTGTGATGGGCTGGTCGGCTGTGTGGAGTTATGATGAGAGGGAAGTCCAATGTGGAAAATGGCGGCGCCCATGGAGTGGGTGGGGGTCGCCTGGCTTGTTGTGAGGTTCTGCCGGGGTGGTGGGCCAAGGCTGGAACCCACCATGCCTCCCGACTGCCTCATGAACGGCTGGGCACAGGGAGAGCAAGGAACCGCTCTGCCCCATGGCTGAGAGTCTCTGGACCAGCATACCTGGGCCGGATTGAGGAAGAAACTGCTCCAGGGTGGGTGTCGATGATCCGGGCTGTGATGGGCTGGTCGGCTGGGTGGAGTTATGATGAGAGGGAAGTCCAATGTGGAAAATGGCGGCGCCCATGGAGTGGGTGGGGGTCGCCTGGCTTGTTGTGAGGTTCTGCCGGGGTGGTGGGCCAAGGCTGGAACCCACCATGCCTCCCGACTGCCTCATGAACGGCTGGGCACAGGGAGAGCAAGGAACCGCTCTGCCCCATGGCTGAGAGTCTCTGGACCAGCATACCTGGGCCGGATTGAGGAAGAAACTGCTCCAGGGTGGGTGTCGATGATCCGGGCTGTGATGGGCTGGTCGGCTGGGTGGAGTTCTGATGAGAGGGAAGTCCAATGTGGAAAATGGCGGCGCCCATGGAGTGGGTGGGGGGTCGTCTGGCTTGTTGTGAGGTTCTGCCGGGGTGGTGGGCCAAGGCTGGAACCCACCATGCCTCCCGACTGCCTCATGAACGGCTGGGCACAGGGAGAGCAAGGAACCGCTCTGCCCCATGGCTGAGAGTCTCTGGACCAGCATACCTGGGCCGGATTGAGGAAGAAACTGCTCCAGGGTGGGTGTCGATGATCCGGGCTATGATGGGCTGGTCGGCTGGGTGGAGTTCTGATGAGAGGGAAGTCCAATGTGGAAAATGGCAGCGCCCATGGAGTGGGTGGGGGGGTCGCCTGGCTTGTTGTGAGGTTCTGCCAGGGTGGTGGGCCAAGGCTGGAACCCACCATGCCTCCCGACTGCCTCATGAACGGTTGGGCACAGGGAGAGCAAGGAACCACTCTGCCCCATGGCTGAGAGTCTCTGGACCAGCATACCTGGGCCGGATTGAGGAAGAAACTGCTCCAGGGTGGGTGTCGATGATCCGGGCTATGATGGGCTGGTCGGCTGGGTGGAGTTCTGATGAGAGGGAAGTCCAATGTGGAAAATGGCGGCGCCCATGGAGTGGGTGGGGGGGTCGTCTGGCTTGTTGTGAGGTTCTGCCAGGGTGGTGGGCCAAGGCTGGAACCCACCATGCCTCCCGACTGCCTCATGAACGGCTGGGCACAGGGAGAGCAAGGAACCACTCTGCCCCATGGCTGAGAGTCTCTGGACCAGCATACCTGGGCCGGATTGAGGAAGAAACTGCTCCAGGGTGGGTGTCGATGATCCGGGCTATGATGGGCTGGTCGGCTGGGTGGAGTTCTGATGAGAGGGAAGTCCAATGTGGAAAATGGCGGCGCCCATGGAGTGGGTGGGGGTCGTCTGGCTTGTTGTGAGGTTCTGCCGGGGTGGTGGGCCAAGGCTGGAACCCACCATGCCTCCCGACTGCCTCATGAACGGCTGGGCACAGGGAGAGCAAGGAACCGCTCTGCCCCATGGCTGAGAGTCTCTGGACCAGCATACCTGGGCCGGATTGAGGGAAGAAACTGCTCCAGGGTGGGTGTCGATGATCCGGGCTGTGATGGGCTGGTCGGCTGGGTGGAGTTATGATGAGAGGGAAGTCCAATGTGGAAAATGGCGGCGCCCATGGAGTGGGTGGGGGTCGCCTGGCTTGTTGTGAGGTTCTGCGGGGTGGTGGGCCAAGGCTGGAACCCACCATGCCTCCCGACTGCCTCATGAACGGCTGGGCACAGGGAGAGCAAGGAACCGCTCTGCCCCATGGCTGAGAGTCTCTGGACCAGCATACCTGGGCCGGATTGAGGAAGAAACTGCTCCAGGGTGGGTGTCGATGATCTGGGCTGTGATGGGCTGGTCGGCTGGGTGGAGTTCTGATGAGAGGGAAGTCCAATGTGGAAAATGGCGGCGCCCATGGAGTGGGTGGGGGGTCGTCTGGCTTGTTGTGAGGTTCTGCCGGGGTGGTGGGCCAAGGCTGGAACCCACCATGCCTCCCGACTGCCTCATGAACGGCTGGGCACAGGGGGAGCAAGGAACCACTCTGCCCCATGGCTGAGAGTCTCTGGACCAGCATACCTGGGCCGGATTGAGGAAGAAACTGCTCCAAGGTGGGTGTCGATGATCCGGGCTATGATGGGCTGGTCGGCTGGGTGGAGTTCTGATGAGAGGGAAGTCCAATGTGGAAAATGGCGGCGCCCATGGAGTGGGGTGGGGGTCGCCTGGCTTGTTGTGAGGTTCTGCCGGGGTGGTGGGCCAAGGCTGGAACCCACCATGCCTCCCGACTGCCTCATGAACGGCTGGGCACAGGGAGAGCAAGGAACCGCTCTGCCCCATGCTGAGAGTCTCTGGACCAGCATACCTGGGCCGGATTGAGGAAGAAACTGCTCCAGGGTGGGTGTCGATGATCCGGGCTATGATGGGCTGGTCGGCTGGGTGGAGTTCTGATGAGAGGGAAGTCCAATGTGGAAAATGGCGGCGCCCATGGAGTGGGTGGGGGGGGGTCGTCTGGCTTGTTGTGAGGTTCTGCCGGGGTGGTGGGCCAAGGCTGGAACCCACCATGCCTCCCGACTGCCTCATGAATGGCTGGGCACAGGGAGAGCAAGGAACCACTCTGCCCCATGGCTGAGAGTCTCTGGACCAGCATACCTGGGCCGGATTGAGGAAGAAACTGCTCCAGGGTGGGTGTCGATGATCCGGGCTATGATGGGCTGGTCGGCTGGGTGGAGTTCTGATGAGAGGGAAGTCCAAGTGGAAAATGGCGGCGCCCATGGAGTGGGTGGGGGGGTCGTCTGGCTTGTTGTGAGGTTCTGCCGGGTGGTGGGCCAAGGCTGGAACCCACCATGCCTCCCGACTGCCTCATGAACGGCTGGGCACAGGGAGAGCAAGGAACCGCTCTGCCCCATGGCTGAGAGTCTCTGGACCAGCATACCTGGGCCGGATTGAGGAAGAAACTGCTCCAGGGTGGGTGTCGATGATCCGGGCTGTGATGGGCTGGTCGGCTGGGTGGAGTTCTGATGAGAGGGAAGTCCAATGTGGAAAATGGCGGCGCCCATGGAGTGGGTGGGGGTCGCCTGGCTTGTTGTGAGGTTCTGCCGGGGTGGTGGGCCAAGGCTGGAACCCACCATGCCTCCCGACTGCCTCATGAACGGCTGGGCACCGAACAAGAGAACCTCGAAGAAATGGACAACCCCTGAGCATTGCCAGGTGTGACCCAAAAAAGCAAAATAAAAAATAAATGGACAAATTCCTGAATTCCTATAGCCTCCCAACGTATGCAACAAGAAGATTTGGAATACCTCAACAAACCTATCTCCGTCCAAGGAGATGGAATAGGAAATCAAAAGTCTCCACAAACCCAAAAGCCCAGGTCCTGATGTATTCACTAGTGAATTCTACCAAACCTTTAAAGAGGACTTACTCCCAATTCTTTTCAAGCTCTTCCAGCAAATTGAAGAAATAGAAACACTCCCAAATAGCTTTTATGAGGCACATATCACCCTGATACCCAAAGCCGACAGAGATGTCAAAAAAAGGAAAACTACAGACTAATCTCCTGATGAACACAGATGCTAAGATCTTCAACAAAATACTAGCAAATAGAATCCAAAGAGTCATCAAAAGATTATTCACCATGACCAAGTGGGATTCATCCCGGGAATGAAAGGATGCTTCAACTCCGGCAAGTCAATCAACTTGATCACTTGATCACTTGAATCCCGTTATTCATCGATTTGCTCGAGCAGGCGCCAGTAACATTTCCATTGGACCCTATCACGTGCCAATGTAGCCCAATGGCATCTGGTTGATTCAGAAATATGAAGAGCCTGAAACTGTTCCTTCAGGGTCTTTACAAGGAAGTCTGACCATCTTGTAGGTGGTGGCCACGTGATCTTTTGTCATCCCGTGGGATCCAGTCGGTAATGGCTCTAGTACAGCAGTTGTCTCCAAATCGCATTATATGTCTAGCCCATCTGATTTTCGATGCCTTGGGCAAACGAGACAGCTTCCCTGATTCTGGAATAGCGATGGAGTTCAGAGTTCTGGATTCCTTCTCTCACTTGAGTGAGGCGTGATATTCCAAGCATAGCTCTTTCGATTCCTCTCTGGGAGACCCGAATAGCATTCTCATCCTGCTTTCGTAAGGCCCAGGTCTCTGAAGCCTATGTTAATGCAGGGAGAACAGTGGAGTCAAAGAGATGTGCCCGGAGCTGGAGGTTCTTTGTCCTTTTAGCTATTTCTTCGATGCCTTTGGAGGCATTCCATGCCGCTCTCTTCCTCCTGCGCAGCTCAGGTTTTAGTTTGTTCATCATGTTGACTTCTCGACCTAGGTACACATAACTGCTGCATTCAGAGATGCTTGTTCCATTGAGAGTGAATGGGGCCTCTGGAACTAGTTCATTTTTTCATAAACATAGTTTTCTTTAGATTCAGCTGTAGACCTATCTTTCCATATTCTCGGTCAAAGTCAGCCAGCATTTGTGCCGCTTGGCTAGTTTGGTGTTATTAGAATAATGTCATTAGCGAAGCAGAGGTGTTTTAGTTTACGACCATCTATCTTCACTCTCATTCCTTCCCATTCTAATTGTCGCATGATGTTCTCGAGGGTGGCGCTGAAGAGTTTTGGTGAAATGGTATCACCCTGCTGAACCCCTCTTTTGACATTGATGATCACTTCTTTGTAGAATGGTGAGATCCTGGTGGTGAATCCGTAATACAGCTCATAAAGGATCTTGATGTATTGGGTTTGAACACCCTGTTTGGCTAGGCCTTCAATGACTGCTTCAGTCTCCACAGAATCAAAGACTTTCTCTAAATCAATGAACGTGAGACAGAGTGGCATCCTGAACTCCCTACAAACTCCAATGAGCTTGGTTATCATGTGGATATGGTCGATTGTGCTGAATCCTTTTTGGACACCAGCTTGCTTGCATAGTTGCCCTTCATCTAATGTTCTCCCAATCCTGTTCAGGATGACTCACTGGCAACGGAAGCATATATTGAGGACCTGATGGTGCAAGCAAAAAAGATCTAGTATGACATCATTGGTCTGACTGAGACGAGGAGGCATCAATCGCATCACGATGTTTTTGACACCAGAGAACTGTTCCTTGGAACATGCGATGAAAGAAGCATCGGTGTCGTTCGTGCCCTTGTCAACACGAACATGGCTGCGAACACTGATTCATTTGAATGCCTAACAAACTGAATAGGACGATTACACTTGAAGAGATGTGGCCTACTGCCAGCAGTTTCTATCTTCGTTGTCTACACACCAACATCCACATACAAGGAAGAAACTGAGAAATTCTACATGGAACTGGTGGAGTTCTATAAAAAAGATCACACCTTCTACAAGATCATAGTCGGTGATTTTAATGCCGAGATAGGACTGAGAAGATCGGCAGAAGAACTCCACATCGGGACCCATGGCCTAGAATGGAATGAACAGGGTGAGAGAATATCTGAGTTCATCATGTACACCAAGACCATTAATGGGAACTCACAGTTCCAGAAGGCTGAATCAAAATGTTGGGCATGGGAATCCCCTGGTGGACAGTTCCACAATGAAATTGACCACATCATCTTCAATCGAAGGTTTTGCCTGACCAATGTTGCTGTTGTTCCAAAATTCCAAACAGGATCGGACCACAGTCTCCTTGGTGCAAAATTCTACTTCCCGCAACGGGAGAAAAGGCTGCAAAGTTTAAGAAAAGAACTCCCAGAGTGACCACCAACTTGGAACTCTTTGGCAGGATCACTGCCGCAATATGGGAAGATACCATAATTGACGACATTGATGAAGAATACAACCGACTGGTTCAGCACCTCTATGATTGTGTGAAAATGCCATGAGAGAAAAAAAACCACAAAAGGACTCCTGTCTTCAAAAAACTCTCGAGCTCATCCACCAATGTGGCAAGGTGCGAGCCTCAGGAGACCAGATGCTAACATCCAAGCTTGCAAGGCAGTGCAGATACGTGATAAAGTAAGACCTCAAAGAGAGAAGAGCAGAAATACTGGAAGATGCAGCAGAAGCCGGGAAAAGCATTTGTACCGCCCGCCTGTCCTTCGCCAACTATAAGACCAAGATGTCTGCCCTCCAACGTCCTGATGGATCTATCACATCTTCCAGAAAGGCAATGGAGAAGATTATCCATGACTTCTATTCATATCTCTTTGATAGCCACCTCCACCTGCCCTCATACCAAATTCCGCAGGATGCATATGTCGTTCCCAATGTTCTCCCTTCTGAAATCCAACATGCCATTTCGTCGGTAAAGAAGGGAACAGCACCAGGCCCAGACAAAGTCAGACCCGAACACCTGAAGAATCTGCCTTCAGTAATCATCAATACACTGGCTCAGCATTTCACACGCTACCTCTCTGAATGCAAGGTGCCCTCTCATTGGAAAACCAGCAGGACAGTTCTACTGTTCAAGAAGGGAGACATCCAGACATTGGCAACTATTGCCCCATCTGCCTGTTGTCTGTCATCTACAAGATGTGTGTATGTCTGATTCCTGACCCTCGAGGTGTTGCAGGTGTGTCTGCAGTGCCTGACTGCATTGGCAGATGGCAGATGGCAGGAGACAGGCTTGTCTACACCCAGGGCTCTACCCCGTGAACCCTGGATGGTTGATGGTCTGACATAGAGAAAGATTAGATTTCCAGGGATGAATCCAGAGCCACAGCAGAACCTGGCAAGCTACCTGTGTTGTATTCAATATACCAAAAACAGTAACAATAATGGATCATTCCCAAGAAATGGAGACATTACTGGTGCCCGCTTGAACAAATCAATGAACAATGGGAAGACAAGTGATAGAGTGAAGTGATGCCATTATTATCTGAAAAGATGCTTAATATGATTTCAGTTTTCATAAATTTATTGAGACTCATTATATATCCCAACATATTAAGAACAGTCCACTTTCAAAGCAATACGTATTATGGAATTTTTAAGTGGAATAATCTATAAATTGAAAGATTGACTCTCTCTCATCTAATTTTCTTTTAGGACTTTATTCTAGATGATTGTCCATTGCTGTAAAGTGAGATATTACACCCCCCAATACTATTATGTTGCAGTCAATGTCTACATTGACTATTATGACTATTATTGACTATTATGACAATTATGTTGCAGTTTATGGCTTTTAATAGTTGCTTTATTATTTCAGAGCTGTTATCTTGGGTACAAGTATTTTAATAATCATTAAGTTGTTGTGTCTTCATTTTGTATTGATTCTTTTATCATTTAATGTCAATCTTTGTCCCTTGCTATCTTTTTTAACTGGAAGTTTATTAAACCTGACATTTATTGCTGATTTTTTTTTCCCTTGGCTTGGTACTCTTTACTTTAAGACTCTGTCTTGATAGCTTAAGATGTCTCTTGGAGATGGCAAATATTTGGATTTTGTATTTTAACATATTCGTCCTGTGTCTTTTGATTGGTTAATTCAGTTCATTTACATTAAGGGTGATCATTGATATACAAGGATGTGCTACTGCCATGCTACTGCCATTGACTTTAGTCTAGTTATGTTTTATTTCCTTGTTTGTTTTTGAGGTTTTCCTCCCTTCCCCCACCCATTTGTTATTTTTTAAATTTTTTTTACTTTATTTAAACACAATGATTTAAAAGTACAGTATTTATTGGAGAGATTTAGCATTGACAAACTTTTTCAGCTTTTGTCTGCTTTCTTCTATTTCTCCCTTAGTGTGAGCATCTTGAACATAGTCTTCTTGACTATCCATTTTTATCCTTGAGTATTTTGAATAGACACTTTATGGTCTTAGTAGGGTTTATATGACAAAATATGTGAGTGTATATTCAAATAATCATATGATGAACATTTTATGAGTACATCTTTATAAGTAATCTTCTTTGTCAATATTCTTTCTTTGTCTTGAATTCTTGATAGTTCTTGATAGTTTTAATACTATATATCATGGTATATGTGTCTGAATTTAAATAGCAAAGTGTTAGTTTGATTAATTGTATATTCAGTTATTTTCCTAGATTTGGAAGTTAGTCACTTGCCTTTCTTTGAATAAACTCTTCCAAATTCTCTTTCTCTCTCGCTTTTTTGAAATATCCATTATTGTCCTTAGTTGCCTGTCCTAATGGAGCTGAATATTTCTTATATTTATTTGTGGGGATTTTAGCATCTGATTTGTTTTCCCTCCTTTCACGAGTTATTTGTATATTAATATCTTCAGCATCACTAAACCAATCCTCCATTTTATCTGTCCTATTTCTAAAAGTTTTCTTTAGCACTGGATCTAATTTAATGATACTTCATATCCTATACCTCTGTTATTTCATTATTTGAAGGTCTATTTCTTCTGTTTGTTGATTTCATTTCTGAAATCATTAGTTTTTCCTAAGTTTTGTTGTATCACTTGTATCACTTGTCTTCCTGTTGGTCATCGATTTGCTCAAGCAGGCACCAGTAACATCTCAATACATCTTCTCACGTGCTAGTGTAGCCCAAGGGCATCTGCTTGCTCCTGGAACATGAAGAGCCTCAAACCATTCACTCAGGTAGTGACAATGAGGTCTATAATTGTTTAATTGTTACTGGTTTTTGGCGTATCAACTGTGACATGGGTAGTATATCTTTATTTAAATTTTCTGAGATCTTTTGTGCCACTTTGTCCTGAATTTCTGTGTTTTCTTCTACTTCTTTGAGTTTATCATAGCAATTTTGAACACTCTATTTGAAAGGGAAATATAATCTCCTGTGTCTTTAATATTGAGTTTTGGATGTTTACTCTCTCCATGTGAGATCTAGTCCTTTAGATATCATTTCCATATTTCCTCGGTTTTGTTTTTTGTCATATTTTTCCCATTTTGCTATTTAAATTTTCCTGATTTAAAAAAATTCAGTTTTTCTTTATTTTCAGTAAAAACAATTGAATTGCTTTTACTCTTCTAGCAGATGGTGCTCTGCCTTGATTTGATCCAATTTTTATTTTTATTGTTGGGCTCACATGGATTCCACAGGTACTGAGGTTCATACTTGAAGTTGCATTAGCAGGGTAAGGCAAGGCTGTTATACCCTGGGAATGAATGCTTCTTTGTACTCATGGCACCAGTGATACATAGATTCTTTGGTAATGAAGTTCTGAAACATGAAATTCTGTCCATGGTCAGTGCACTTCATGAGCTTTGTATCAGTGTTAAGTGGTAGCACTTTCTTCTTCTTCTTCTTCGTCTTCTTCTTCTTCTTCTTCTTCTTCTTCTTCTTCTTCTTCTTCTTCTTCTTCTTCTTCTTCTTCTTCTTCTTCTTCTTCTTCTTCTTCTTCTTCTTCTTCTTCTTCTTTTCTTCTTCTTCTTCTCCTTCTGCTTCTGCTTCTTCTGCTTTGCTTCTTCTTCATCTTCTGCTTCTGCTTCTTCTTCTTCTTCTTCTTCTTCTGCTTCTGCTGCTGCTGCTTCTTCTGCTGCTCATTCTTCTTCTGCGTCTACTTCTTCTTCTTCTCAGCCTCCTTCTCCTCCTCCTCCTCCTCTCTCCTTCTCATACTCTTCGTGCTCCTGCACTTTATTGTGGAGGGGGACATTGTTTTTTTAACCACACCCAGCTTACTCCTGGCTATGCATTTAAGAGTAACTCCTGGTGGGCTCAGGGACCATATTGGGTCCTGGGATCAGACCCAGATTGACCAAATGCAAGGCAAACACCCTACCTACTGTACTCTTACTCATACCCAACTTTTATTGTTCTTAATGTTACTTATGTTATATCAAAATCAAATTATACCCCTTACAATAAAAAGCAGATGAAATCTAAGTGTATATATTTTTAAGCATCATGAGCCCCAGTTTTTATATGATCGATACAGATTAATTTGCAACAGTAAATATATTATTATATTATTAACAAGGGATAATTGGTGGTGGTATTTTCCAAACAGGAATAAACTCACTTGAGTTGCAGTTCTTGCTCTGCCAAGATATAGAATATATCATCTTTTCCTCAAGAAGTATGACTACCATCTTTCCACGCCCATAAAAATATTGTCCAATCATTTATCCTGGATGTTTTGAGCCTCTATTCATATATACACAGAGAAAGCTTTAGACTTTAGGTAGAAAAAAAACAGTTACTCTTAAAGAAAAGGTCATTGTTCAGGCAATTCTCAGAATGAACAAATTTGAGACCTAGAGCAGAATACCAATTAATACTCAAGAGACTATCTCCAATCTCTGGATGACAATGAAATTAGTGCGAGTTCCTGTCTAAGGGACTTGTTCCTGAAAATCCTGGAGAATACCTTTGTTTTAGTCATAAGTTATCATATAGCAAAGAACCCACTATGAAGAATGAAGTTAAGGCTTCCTTTAAGGAGGAAAATTTGTAAATCCTTAAGTTTCTAAAAGAGAGTGTACCCAGCAAAATATTTTGCAGCTCTTGCATTTAAAAATAATGTGATTCTCCAAAGCAGCCCATAATAGAGTCCATAGAACAAGAGTTGCCTTGCTCCTTAAGGCTTAGCCTGGTTGAGTAGAACTATATTACTCAGGATTCCCACTTTGCAATTCAGCAGAAAAATACAGACTTATGTGCTAAGAAATAAAGAAGGGCATGAGAAAATGCACTGCTTCTCCTTTATCAATCCCAAATGATTTTGATTTTTGGGTTTTTTAGCACAGTCTAATTTCATAAATAGTAGCCAAGGAAGGTTTGCCCAACATTCAAGATTGGTTGCTCTTTCCCCACTTTATCTCTCTAGTTACAGCCCATGAAATGTTTGATTGTATTACTGATTTTCAAAACCAAACACCAGATTCACCCAAAGCTTTCATTTCCTTTCTAAGAATTCTGGGAGGGGGAGGAGGGTGATGATTACTTCTAAACTAAGGTGGCAGGCTGCATCAGAGAATTTGGAATATGTTTTTTCTTTGAGTATAGGCAGCTCAGAAAACAGAGCACCTGCAAATAGGTTAATGAGCCTCAGAATTGCTGGAGTTATCAAGACCAACTGTTGAGAATACCCATGGAGTTAAGTAGGATGTGAATCAGGCTCTGGGTAAATATCATTACCCATGCTTTGTGACTTCCTGCTCTCTGCTTTTGTAAGGAGCGTGGGTTTCCCCTTCACACAATCTTTTGGTAGCAGTTGGGTTGGAGGTGGCAAGAGGTTTTCTTTTAAATTACTCTTATGGTGGGCAGAGAGGCCCTGGCATGTATTTCTGGAGCTCTCTGAGCTTGAGAACACTTCCAGAAAATTCATCTTGTCTAATTCATATTTGTGTACCATGAAAGCAAGCAACCGGTTTATATTCCAGAAAAAGAACTGTGAAGGGTCACTTAGGGTATCACACTTTGGTATTTAATAGTTATGAGATACTGTAAAGAAGAAAGATAATAGTAACGCCTTTATTCTTAATGCAGGTCTTCCTAGTTCAAATCTTCAAATATCTGCTAGCCTGCTGACCTGTGTGCAAAACATCTTAAGCATATCCTTAGAGCATTTCAAGTGCTCTAAGCATATACAAATGTGCTCTGGTCATTCAAGTGCTCTAGTCATTCAACTTGGTCAACTTCTGGTTGACATGTAACATGGAGGGAGAAGTGCACATATCACATGTAGTATCTTCCCAAAATGCCCATGTCCCATGTAACCTAATTCAGGAAAACCTCTTTCTCCAGATATCTCTTTGGACTCTTTGGACTCTTTCCAAGCCAAGGTTCTCAAGGATAACTACTACTCTGTCTTCAAACACCTGCGATTGTTTTCTTCTGTTTTACTCTGTTCAAGAGGTATCAGACATTACATACTCTTTTGCATCTGGCTTTTATGAAGTGTGCAAAGATCTTACAAATTTGTCCTCATCAACCTTTTACCTCACTGGTTTCATGTAAATTGACAAGGAAGTAATTCATGTGCACTTGTGCAACGGCTTACTCCCTTCAAAATTCATGAAGCAAAAGGCCTTCATATTGGAAATAAATGTATGCAGAACATTATACACTTCAGTCTGCCAATAAGCACATCCAGTTACTAACAAGGTAGAAGGAAATTCCATGGGGTCTTTGTAAAGTAGGAAGAAATCATTTTGCTCTGAAGTGTCAACAAATGTTAAAGGACAAAGGCTGTCCAAGTTAGAAAATTCTGCTCTCTGGTTGACGTAGAAGGCTAATGACAAGCACAAAACGTGACATCTATTGAGTGAAAGTTGATGTGGACAATGGTACAAAGAGCCTGAATCATAATTGCAGAGGGTGCTCTTCCTCCCGCTTTATGTTAGAATGTTCTCAATAAACATGTCACTGCAGGTGATGTCTCTACTTCCTACAGTTTGTGCTTGGTTTTATTACTGACTTCCTTAGCCTCTGGTCAAGAAAAGGACAGACAATCATGATAATAATAGTGATACTAATAACAATAAATATCATCTTTCATGCCTTTTCTGAATTCAAACCACACAATTTTGTCACTAATGATAAAGCAAGGCAAAGGATTTAAAACAGAGTCATAATTGCAAGTTTCAAAATAATTAAACTTTATTACCAAGTGAAAAATATTTGGGAGCTAACTTAACAGTGAGTAAATTAGGGGATTGCATAATCTCATGCTCATGAGCCACATACACAGTTGCAAATTTCTTTGACCATACATGAAGGCTCTCACTAGATTCCATGTGAACCAAGCTCTTCTTTGAAGAAAAGAGTAATCAAATGTGGATTACTTTAATAATAGTCAAATATTTTCTTCCTGAGTTCCCTGCCAGCAAAAGGCAGGGGATTTATGCCACTCATTTCTGAATAAACCACATTTCTCTAATATGGTTGATCCCTCCCAGTCTAAACATTTTCTTTGAAAATGTGAAATGCTGCAATTAAATTTTCCTCCTTGAAACAGGAAGAGTTCACTGAGCTGAGAAATCAAGCACATCTCCCATGGAAAAGCCTGATCAGAAGGAGGGAATATTGTCTTGGGGGAAGACCCACTGGAGGATGAAAATCAAAGGGGTATGTTAGAGGTAAGGAGATAATGGATCTGCTCACATGAGCAACTTCTGTGTCCAAGAATCCTTTTTTTTTAAGGTGACACCACCAGCAGCTTTTGGCTTTACAACAACAGGACTTAATCATTAGTTGCATCTTTATATAAAACCCTATATGAGAAAATTACTAGGAGCTACTACTGGCTCTCCCTGTGCCCAGCCGCTCACGAGGCACCTGGGAGGAATGGCAGGTTCTAGTCCTGGCCTGCCACCCCAGTAGAGCCTTGCAACAAGCCAGACGACCCCCTACTCCATGAGGGGCTGCCATTTTCCACATCTGGACTTCCCTCTTGTCAGAACTCCACCCGGCAGAAGAGTCTATTATAGGCCGGCTTGCACTGCAGCTTGCTGCTGCTCGGTTCATCAATAAATGCTGGATTTAGAGATGACTACAAGAGTATGCCACCCGCTCGGCAGAGCCTGGCAAGCCTCCCATGTCGTATTTGATATGCCAAATACCAATAACAATTACAGACCTCATTCCCAGGACCTGATGTAATGGTTTGAGCTCTTTATGTTCCTGGAGCAAGCAGATGCCCTTGGGCTCTACTAGCATGAGACAGGTCATATGGAGATGTTACTGGTGCCTGCTCGAACAAATCGATGATGAACGGAAAGACAGTGATACAGTGATTTTGTTTTGCTTTCTGGGTCACATTTGGCAATGCTCAGGGTTACTCCTGGCTCTGCACTCACGAATTACTCCTGGCAGTGCTGGGGGATGCCAAGCATATGGGGTGCCAAGATTGAACCGGGTCAGCAGTATGCAAGGCACATGACCTCCCTGCTATCCTATCTTGTTGGCCCCTCAATCATACTTTCATGGCTAGTTGTGTTTATGTTTTTCTCTCCCAAAACATGGAAATACTGTTGACACAAAATACTTTTAAGAGCAAAAATGTCATTTAAATAAGTTGTGCATATTGACAGTAGTCCTTATAGTCATATTTTGCTTTGTGAAGAAAGGGGAAATTTTGATAAAAAAAAATAATAATGGATTTTTTTGGTGGGAAGGTGGATCCCAAACAATGCTCAGGGGGCACTGGGCCGTTTCCATCAATACTCACCCAGCTTCTCAGTCGTGATGGTCAGTTCTTTGAGCTAATTATGCAGAGTTGTTCAGGAGTATATCACTGTCTTCCCATTCATCATCGATTGGCTCGAGCGGGCACCAGTAACATCTCCATATGTCCTGTCTCATGCTAGTAGAGCCCAAGGGCACTTGCTTGCTCCAGGAATATAAAGAGCCTCAAACCATTCCATCAGGTCATGGGAATGAGGTCTAAAATTGTTACTGGTATTTGGCATATCAAATATGACACTGGTAGCTTGCCAGGCTCTGCTGTGCAGGTAGCATACTCTTGTAGTCATCTCTAAATCCAGTATTTCTTGATGAACCGCCTGGTCGGAAGTGGCTGCATGAGCCGGGCTGTGGTAAGCTGGCCTGCTGGGTGGAGTTCTGACGAGGGGAAGTCCAGATGTGGAAAATGGAGGCCCTCGTGGAGTGGGGGTTGTCTGGCTTGTTGCAAGTCTCTGCTGGGGTGGCGGGTCAGGGCTAGAACCCACCATCCCTCCTGGGTGCCTCGTGAGCGTCTGGGCACAGGGAGAGCCAGTAGCAGCTCTGCCCCATGTCTGTGAATTTCTGGATCAGCATACCTGAGCCAGATTTAAAAAAAAGACTGCTGCAGGGTGGATCTCGATGAGCAGGGTTGTGATAGGCTGGTCTGCTGGGTGGAGTTCTGACGAGGGAAAGTCCGGATGTGGAAAATGGAGGCCCTCGTGGAGTGGGGGCGTTGTCTGGCTTGTTGCAAGGCTCTGCTGGGGTGGCAGGCCAGGGCTAGAAACTGCCATCCCTCCTGGGTGCCTCGTGAGTGGCTGGGCACAGGGAGAGCCAGTAATGAATAAAGTTCACTTTTACTTAAAGGCCAGGGAGAGTATATAGTTCTTCATAATCTTGCCACATCTCCAAAATTAGAGTAATTTAAAGCATGCGATTCACATCCCAGCAGCCTCCATATCTGAACTTCACCATATACACTGTCCCACTGCCACATCTCCTGATCCTCTGTTCCTCATACTTCCAGTTGAGATTAACCTTCAGCCTAATCCTTTAGAGTCTCCCCGGGGGTTAACTAGAAAGGCAAGAATTCCTCAGCACAGCAGGAACACTTCAGACACAAATGGAATGACTCATAGAAGCCCACCAAGTTCAATGAACAAGAACAACAGTAAAAAAGACTCAACTTCGAGACTACAAGTTAAAAGACAAGTTAAAAGCTCAATAGCTTCATGTGCCTGCATTTCTAGTGTAAAGCTGGAGTGCTCAATCCACAGAGCAAGTACATGAACCAAGTGTCATCCCAGCAGCTCTCTTGCTCGAACTTGGCTGCTTGTCTGTCTGATTCCCCAGAATTGCAACTTTCCAGTCACACTGCAGCATGTATGCTTGAGAATTGCAACTAAATGGTGTGCAAGCAGCAAGATCAAGAAGGGTGATCAATCACAGCACCACAACTAAGAGAGTGCAAGACCCAGCTAATACTGCCTTTTGCAACTGTTCAAGCATTGCAATGTGATGTCAGGGCCCTAGGGAGCACAACAATTATGCTGTAGGGCCACAAACAGGTGTGTGTGCACGCGCGTGTGTGTGTGTGTGTGTGTGTGTTATCACAGAAACAACAAAGGTGTAAGTGGGGAAGCAAAGAGATAGTACAAGAATTAACACTAGCCCTTTGCATGCAAATGTCCCCGAATCAATGTCTGGTACCACATATGATCTCCCAAGCACCACCAGAACTGATCTCTGAGCACAGTACTAGGAGTAAGTCCCAAGTACCTCTGGATAATGGTCCAAACACCCCATCCCTGAACAAAACAAAAAGCGACAAAAGGAAGAGAAGATGAGCGAGAAAATAATAATTTTAATAGAATATGTAATTAAGCAATGAGATAAACTTCTGATTTTAAACCAAAATCTTACCAGTTTAGTTTAATTGAAAAACATAATTAAAAGGTTTATAATGACTGAGAGTTAAATACTCAAAATGTTTTTTTTGTTGTTGCTGGGACAATTTAAATGCATAAACCTTTAAACAAAATTAGACTAGTCAAAGGTTTTAATGTAATTTAAATGTTTGAAGGTTTGAATATTATCAAACAAACTTAAATATTTTCCTTCAAAATAAATGATGAAATTTACCAGACTTTTAATTTAGCACACTCCATTCTGGATGTGTAATTTCTCTTCCTTTATTTTACAGGAATTTCTTTGCCTTGTTGTCTCTCTCCCTCCCTGGAGCCTCTCTTATATTTCCAAAATATAACTATTTTACTTCACAAGAAAAACAAATACCAAATTTGAGTCGATTAATTGTAAATTAAGAAGTATGTTTAGGTTTTCTGTATCAATAAAATCTTAATCCACAAATATTTTTAAGTAGTATGTTGATTCATAGAGGTAAGCTGGAGTAATTAGCTTTCCAATAGTCTTCTCAAAGTTCATGATACCTGACCAACCCCTAGTTAAGGTTATATTCTTATTTGGCTTTTTGGGTACACCTGGTGTTGCTCAAAATTTGCTCCTGGCTCTGCATTTAGGAATTACTGCTGGTGGTGCTTGGGGACCGTATAGGATGCCGGGATAGAACCTGGGTGGCTTGCTGGCAAGGCAAATGTCCTACCCACTGTACCTGGCCCCATTATGGTTGTTTTCCAAATATATACATGCATATATTTATATACATACACGCACAACATATATATGCATCGGTATAATATCCTAGGACACTTATGAGGAGTTTGATGATATAATTATCCTCAAAGTCCCTGCTAATCAATTCATGAAAAAATTCAAAAGAGAGCTGGAGTACAGTGGGTAGGGTGCTTGCCTTTCACATGGCCAACCCAGGCTTGATCCCCTGCCCCACATATGGTCCCTCAAGCCCAACCAGGAATAATTTTGAGCTCAGAGCCAGGGGTAAGCTTATAGTGCTACTGGGTATGGTCCCAAAACAAAAAAAAATGTTTCTGAAAAGAACTATTATTTCCTGAGGGTTGTCGGATATAAACTCAGTCCATTTTGTCCTCCAGAATTAAGTCAGATCATTAGATAACTAAATTATATTCTTTCCCCACATTCTACTTAGTGTCATAGCTTTCTTAAAAAAGACTGTTTTATTCTATGTTTTTGGGCTACAAGCTGAGTTCAAGTACTCAGGATTATTCTTAGCCCTGTGCTCCATGGTTCCTCCCCACTTTACTTAGGGAAGACATGGTAACGCAGGGATCAAACCCAATCCTATTAGATGCAAAGCATGCACTCAGCCTGTGGAGCTATCAGATCCTAAGACTACCTTTTAAAATTATGGTATTGGGGCCGGAACCAAAAGCACAGCAGGGAGGGCATTTGCCTTGCAAGCAGCCAACCCAGATTCAATCTCCGGCATCCCATATGGTTCCCCAAGCACTGTATCACTGTATCACTGTCTTCCCGTTCATCATCGATTTGCTCTAGCGGGCCCCAGTAACATCTCCATATGTCCTGTCTCATGCTAGTAGAGCCCAAGGCATCTGCTTGCTCCAGGAACATAAAGAGCCTCAATCCATTCCGGAATGAGGTCGTAATTGTTACTGGTATTTGGCATATATATCAAATACAACACTGGTAGCTTGCCAGGCTCTGCCGTGCAGGTAGCATATTCTTGTAGGCATCTCTAAGTCCAGCATTTATTGATGAACCGCCTGGCCGCAAGTGGCTGCATGAGCCAGGCTGTGGTAAGCTGGTCTGCTGGGTGGAGGTCTGACGAGAGAGAAGTCCGAATGTGGAAAATGGAGGCCCCTCATGGAGTGGGGGGGTAGTCTGGCTTGTTGCGAGGCTCTGCTGGGGTGGTGGGCCAGGGCTAGAACCCACCATCCCTCCCGGGCGCCTCGTGAGCGGTTGGTCACGGGGAGAGCCAGTAGCAGCTCTGCCCCATGTCTGCGAGTCTCTGGACCCGCATACCTGAGCCGGATTTAAGAAAGACTGCTGCAGGGTGGAACTCGATGGGCCGGGTGCTGATAGGCTGGTCTGCTGGGTGGAGGTCTGACGAGAGAGAAGTCCGGATGTGGAAAATGGAGGCCCTCGTGGAGTAAGGGGGTTGTCTGGCTTGTTGCGAGGCTCTGCTGGGGTGGTGGGCCAGGGCTAGAACCCACCATCCCTCCCGGGCGCCTCGTGAGCCAGTAGCAGCTCTCTCCAAGCACTCCCAGGGAGTTAATTCCTGAGCGCAAAGCCAGGAGTAACCACTGAGCATCACTGGGTGTGACCCAAAAAGCAAAAAGGGACCCAAAAAGCAAAAGGGACCCAAAAGCAAAAGGGACCCAAAAAGCAAAAGGTGTGACCCAAAAGAAAAGGGACTCTGACCCAAAAGGGAGTCAGAGTTTAGGTAAGACAGAAAATGGAACAGTGTGCTAATAATAGTCGAGGGTACTAATGCCAACCTAGAACTGAGCATTAAATAGAGGCAAAAGGACACACATGACAACCTTTTAATGTATGTTCTGTAATCCATAGTCTGGAAGGGAAGGAAAAGAGAAAGAGAGAGAAAGGGAAGGAAATAAAGAACCTGCCATGGAGCAGGGCTGGGAAAGGGGGAGGGAACCGGGATGTTGGTGGTGGGAGATGGGCACTGGTGGAGGGACGGGTGCTGAAACACTGTTTGACCAAAACCCAAACATGAACTTTTTAATTGTATATCTTTTTATTTGTATATCTCACGGTGGTATAATAAAATACTTTTTTAAAAAAGGCTTTCCAAGAGCCCTCTGCACTGAGACAAACTGAACAGTGAATAAAAAGTGGTCCAAAAAATAAATAAATAAATAAATAAATAGATAAATAAATAAATAAATACTGTGTATTTGATAATGCTAAAATAAATAAATAGATAGATAGATAGATAGATAGATAGATAGATAGATAGATAGATAGATAGATAGATAGATAGATAGATAGATAGATAGATAGATAGATAGATAGATAGATAGATAGATAGATAGATAGATAGATAGATAGATAGATAGATAGATAGATAGATAGATAGATAGATAGATAGATAGATAAAATTATGGTATCAACTTGAATGTATGTTTGCTGTGAGAAATGAATAAAATATACGGTTGAACATACCTTCTAGATATGACCAAGTCCTCACCATACCACTCCATCTTCTGGGGTGTCACCTGGCATTTTCTGTCAAGTTCATCAACAGTAGTGATTCTCTTGGGACTCAGAACAGTATACTAGGAGAATTTTTTTATCTTGACCTTTTAAGTATTTCATAAATCAGGTAAACAATCATGTCACCTGTATTTATGTTAGATGTTAGAAAGTTCCATTGCATTTTCTTCTAAAAGGTATGCCAATTTATTCACACTTTATAAACTAACCTATATTCATTTACTTTACTTTCAGATCACTTTTGAAAAAAACTTAACTAGATTTGTTTTCATCGTATTGGGCATTAATGTATTAAAGAGTCACACTATGAGTTTTAGGAATTCAGCAATAACTGAAAATTGCATTGTTTGTCAGCAAAAGGGAAAATTCAGACCAATGAGAAGCAATACACATAGGATGAAAACAAATCTCTAATAATACATAATGTGGGTGAAAAAATGCTTTGAAATATGCTGATTAGAGAACTGACCATGATTTAAAGTGATTTGTTGAAAGAAGTTAGGAAAAGATCCATTTTTAGTGTCTCAAAAATGGTACGGAAATTGGGAGGTATGAGGGGTGGTAATATGTGGGAATTCTTTATGTTCCCTAGACTTCTTTCTTGATTTAATAATCACTTCTCATTACTCCATGCACATTTCATATTTCAAAATGTCAACAACACCCCCTCCATTTTGTCGAGTCTGGTGGACCCGCCCAGGAGCCGCCCGGGAACCAGTATGCAGAGCTGCGCAAGCGGCTGGGGAGACTGGAGCCGGCTCGCGCCGAGCCCAGCTGACGATGGGATCCCGAGGAGGGCAGATGGGTTTTGGGTGTTGGCCCATCGCCTCTGGGGGGTCCCGGAAGCAGCTGGATGAAACTCGCGCATCACACTAGCCACCATCTTCGCTGTCCAGACGCTGAGAAACTGACCCACGACCAGATCAACAGAGCAAGACCAGTTCGAGCCCAGGTAGGTGGCTCCCAGAAGCGGGAATCACTGGGAATTCCGCCAGATGGAGTCAGGGTTAAGCCACTCCCCCTCCATTTTGCCGAGTCTGGTGGACCCGCCCAGGAGCCGCCCGGGAACCAGTATGCAGAGCTGCGCAAGCGGCTGGGGAGACTGGAGCCGGCTCGCGCCGAGCCCAGCTGATGATGGGATCCCGAGGAGAGCAGATGGGTTTTGGGTGTTGGCCCATCGCCTCTGGGGGGTCCCGGAAGCAGCCCGATGAAACTCGCCCATCACACTAGCCACCATCTTCGCTGTCCAGACGCTGAGAAACTGACCCACGACCAGATCAACAGAGCAAGACCAGTTCGAGCCCAGGTAGGCGGCTCCCAGAAGCGGGAATCACTGGGAATTTGCCAGATGGAGTCAGGGTTAAGCCACTCCCCCTCCATTTTGTCGAGTCTGGTGGACCCGCCCAGGAGCCGCCCGGGAACCAGTATGCAGAGCTGCGCAAGCGGCTGGGGAGACTGGAGCCGGCTCGCGCCGAGCCCAGCTGATGATGGGATCCCGAGGAGGGCAGATGGGTTTTGGGTGTTGGCCCATCGCCTCTGGGGGTCCCGGAAGCAGCCGGATGAAACTCGCCCATCACACTAGCCACCATCTTCGCTGTCCAGACGCTGAGAAAATGCCTCACGACCAGATCAACAGAGCAAGACCAGTTCGAGCCCAGATCGCGCGGCCGCAAGCGGCGCGCTGGTCCACTAAAAATAGTGAAACAGTAATGTCTTTTAATGCACTGTATTCCACGAAGAGCAGGAAAGTTTATCGGGAAGGAGATATAAAGACGAAAGAAATGACATACAGAATCTGCCAAGTAGTTGAGGTGCGGGAGGGGGGAGGGAGGTGGGGACATTGGTGATGGTAGATGGGTTTGGGTGGAGGGATGGGTGTTGGAACACTGTAGATCCAAAACTCTACTTGAGCATCTTTCAATTGTATGTCTAAAATGGTGTAATAATATTTGGGGGGGAAAATAATAAAATTAAATTAAAAAAAAAATGTCAACAACAATGCCAATTTATATTTTCTGTAATTTGAAAATATTTAATCATTAGTTTTGTAAGTTCTACTCCCTTGTTAAATTTAAATTAATGTCACATTTATTCAACAAGATCAAAACCAAGTTACAATTGTGTGCTGTTGTTTCATAATCTTTGCTTCAACCCTCATTCTTTTTTTGTGTGTTTATAGGGGATCTCTTGTTGTCTTTTTTTTTTCAGTTTTTTTTGGGAGGCCACACCCAGCAATGCTCAGGGATTATTCCTGGCTGTGCACATAGAAATTACTCCTAGCAGTGCTGGGGGACCATTTGGGATGCTGGGGATCAAACCGGGTCAGCTACATGGAACGCAATGCAACCTGCTGGGCTATCGCTCCAGCCCCTCTTGTCATTTTTGTTCTTTAATTCATAGAGATAATTCAGTGTATTATAAGGCACATTGCTAGTATGGGAAAACAACCTGCAGTAAAATATTACTAGCGATCAATGCTTTTGCCAGCAGACTACAGAACAGACCACATATGTTGCATGCTCTTTGATAAACAGACTTTCTTCTAGAAAATTCTTTCTTCCCATCATCAGTCCATGTGCTTCCAGATAAACTCAAAGTCACTGGATCTCATTGACATTTAGACAATAAGCAATAAACAAACCCAATGCCCTGATCAGAGCAATTGGTTCCTATGACACAGTCAATAAATATATTGGCAAGTCTACGAGAGAGAGAGAGAAGGAGGGAGGGAGAGACAGAGAGAGATAGAGAGAGACAAAGAGAGAGAGAGAGACAGAGAGCTAAACTTTCCTACACTTGATTCAAAAAATATGAAAATTTAATTCTTGCGTCTCTGGAGACAATACAGCCTGGGTTAAAGATAACTCAAGGGAGAGATTTGGAAAGGGAACAAAATGGTAAGGCTAGAAGCAAGTAACTGGAAGCTTCCAGGAAATTGTGTCAACACATTTTTTTTCTTAAACAAGTATTAAATGAGTGTTTCCTCAATTGTGTCCTACCAGGAAATATTCCTAAGCTATAATTAATTTTGTCTTCTACCTGCTATTGAAACCTTTTAAGTCTTTTCTGTGTCTCCCTATCTCTTCTAATCATCAGCTTAGGGTACCATTTTCACTTGCATTATTCCCTTTATTCTCTTATACTCCAGCCTTATACAATTTGAGTTGTACACAACTTTTTTTTAATCTCACTCTGTACAATTCTCCCTTCACAACCAGCTTTCGGGGTTATCTGGAGGCTACTAAGAATAGAGAATTATATATGAGCCTGCTTGCAAAAAGAACACCTGTTGATGTTCTTTCCACATTTTTAAAATTGCTGTTTCCATGTCTTGAGTAAGTCTGTCAAATGAGAGGCTTGGAGCCGGTTTGCAACAGGTGTAGATACCTTTCATTGTCTGCAAATTGTGTTTCAGAATTCCTTGGCGTCAGAATTATCATACAATTTACAGAGGCTGATTACTGTATTCCCTCTCTCTTCTTAAATGCTTTGACCTGGCCATCTCAATTCGAAACCTTCTGGGTAATTCATATACATAGTAAAACTGGAGAATTACCATGGAGCTGTGACAGTAGAAAAGTGACGGACATAATAGAGGTCTGTTGCTGAAAATAAATCTCTTCTCTCAGTTTAAGAGTAATGTAGATGCTTTTAAATGTGAAAGATATGTAAGGACTGGGAGAATGTGAACTGGTTGGGGTGAATAAGTTATAGATAGCAATAAAGAAATTTCTAAAGTGCTTTACACCTCACTCTTCTTGATTACAAAGCAACTCTGAAAATGCCCAGCTTAGACTCACACTCCAGATTGGTGAATTCAGACTCTCAGAAGGAGGAACCCAAAGACTAGTATTGAGACTATGAATGGTACAGAGGTAGGAGTTCTTTAGACAAAGGGTATAGAGAAAAGTATTGTCAGGCATGTGGAGTCCATGTTCGTTTTTAAGCAGACTTTCAATTTCAAAATAGCAGAAGGAGAAGGAGTGTTTCTGGAAGTGCAGCTCCTGCCCGATCGACCTGGCTGTCTCCACCATGTTTCAAATGCTTATTTAGTGAGGAATATCTTTTCTTTTGTTTTACCTTGCTTACTTTTTCAGAGACCTTTAAGACACATGGCATAGCTAATGGATCCATATTTTCCAAATTCACAATCATACTAGAAATATATTTTCCACAAATTACTATGCCTGCATTATATTATATCTATATCACAGAAATATAACTAACATTTAAAATTCATTACAGCCACTTTTGCAGACAAAAAAATCAGAGAAAAATAGGAAACTTTTCCCCTTATCTAGTACCCCTAACTTCTCCAAGGAAGCTGGGCTGCTAGATAAGATTCCTGTCGAGGACCCACTGGCCTTAATGAGCTCTGCAATGTAAAACTATGTGCACAAAGATATGGCAGACACCGCACCAGCATTTCTCTTTTTCTGATGTCAGGATGTCACAGTATTATAGCTAAACGGTAGCTCAATTAATTGATTCAGAATGATTCCTGTTAAGCAATTGTCTTCTCTAAGGGAATGCCAATGCAATCTGCTAGTAACTGTCACTTTATATCAAGTATGAATTATGCTGTATAATGGGCTCAGGTGCTCATATAAATTGACTGTCATAAAACCCTTGTGTGTGATAATTCAGTGAAATCATATCATTCAGATGATGAAAACTAAGGAGCTGAATAGTGACAAGAGAATGAAGGTAATACCTTCCACACTGCTCATAAGAGAAACAATGTCTACTAGTGACTACTAACAGAATGTTCTGTAATAGGTAGATTCTACACCCCAAAATATTCTCGGGTACCATAAAGATGCAATGAGTAAAGGAAGATAGGAAGTCATAGATGTGGTAATGGTGTAATTGCATATAAAACATATATTGATAATGTGTTTTCCCTTTGACTTTGTAGCTTTTACTTGTAGGAACTTACCACAAAAAAGATAGAAACACAAGTGCTAAATTTATAGGCATACTACTCTTTATGCTAGTATTATTTAAATTAGAAAATTTCAAAACAACATAAAGGTTTATAGCAAAAGCTTGTGTATAGAATAGATGTATCATGTTATGATAGATGCCTTGAAAATAGTGACTATTTTTTTTGTAAGAAGTGGGGCTTCACACCCAGTGGTGTTCAGGGTTTACTCCTGGTTCTGCACTCAGGGATCACTTTTGGCATTACTCAGGGAACCATATGTGATCTGGTGATAGAACTGGGATCAGAGGTTGACTGCATGCAAGTCTAGTAGTCTTAACAGCTGTGCTATCTCTCTAGCCTTATAAGTATGTTGACATTGAAGATTTACAATACTCACTACAGTATAACTAGGCTCCATTTATGTAAAACTATGTGGTATAATGAGTATAAAATAGAGAATGCCAAGAAAAATATTTAATGACATTTTATAATAGTTTTCTCTAAATGATAGAATTGAAAGAGACTTTTTATTGTCTTCATTGTACTCTCTCAGGTTTCTTGAATTTTTTTAATTCAACAAGCATTTTGAAATTTTACATAAAAATAAAGCCATTTAAGAAGAAAATAATATGATAAGAAACTATATGTGAGTACAAATGAGGTGAGGAATTTGAAAGGGTTCTTATGATTATACCTTCATTCAGAGAAGATAATAATGATGATGGGTGAACTGCATAATCATCATGTATAACAGCAAAAACATTAATTTGCAATTTATTGGGAGTAGCAATGTGCACTCAGCACACAAAGAAACAATAGTAATAAATGGACTTGAAACTGAAATTGAATAAACAAATACAAAATCAATTGCAAGCAGATCACATTGGGTAGTGTTAAAGCCATTTTTGTATGGAAATAACACATGGCATTTAAGAACAGTAATGCTAAAATAATAAGCATGGTGGGTTGGAGAGATAGGATAATGGTTAGAGCATTTGCCTTGCTCTCGGCCAACCTGGGTTCGATCCCCAGCATCACATATGGTCCCCCAACACCACCAGGAGTAATTCCCGAGTGCAGTATAGCCAGGAGTAACCTCTAAGCATCGCTGGGTGTGACTCAAAAAATCTAAAAAACTTTTAAAAAGCATGCTTTAACACAGTTTGTGAGGTTAAACACGCTTTAACACAGGTTTAACACAGTTTATTTGGCTTAGGAACACCTTTCTGGAGGAAATAAATGAGAGGTGAATTTAAAAGCATAAGGTAGGCAGCTGTCAGACACAAATTCAAATAGAATATTTCATAAAGCTCAAAGGAAAGAAGAATAATATTTTTGCTTTGGGATTTCCAAAGAATAAATGTGAAACGTGTCTCTATTCTGTACTTACTGCCAAAGTCTGAGGTGGAGCTCTGTCAGGCAGCCACACTTCCCTAGAGATGCCTTAGTGGTTTATTGCGTAGATATTACTGTGAGTAGAGATCACCCTCAGGAAAATCACATAAGCAAATCTTTTGGAAAGCCTATGCTATCTCTTTTTCAATCTCAAAATGTTACTGAATGTATAGTAGAAGTACCAGAGAAACATTAGGCATTAGGGTCTAACTAATGGATTTTACTGTCTTATTTGAAGGGTACAAATTCTCCCCCCAAACAATTCCTGGTCAGTCCTCAGGTAGAAACTGAAATTCGCTCAAAGATTCATTTATTTTTTTTGATGTCATTTTCCCCTTTAGACAGGGTTAACTAAGTAAATCTATTATTTAATAACAACTCTCATAGACTCCTTTATCAGAAATAGAATATCCAAGTGTTGGGATATAAAAAAAAAATACTGAAGGTTTTTCCTTCCACTGAACTATAGTGGCAGGTGGGTACCGGCCCAAAATTTTTTATTTAAAAAAATACATATATTCCATGGTCCTATTTTTCTAATTTAAAAAAATTGATTTTAGATTGAGAGCCACACCTGGTTGTGCTGGAGGATCACTTAGAGCTCAACACTTGGGGGTCACTCCTATTGGTGCTCAGGGATCATGTAGTTTCTGGGGTGGAACCCAGACTTCCCGAATGCCATGTAGATTATAATTAAGTACATGCATGTTGCAAATTAGCTCAAAATGTAAACATTTTTAGAGAAAGAATATATTTAAACAATTATACTTTTTAAATACAGGATGTAGCACACTTTAAAACAAAGCCACTCTACTATTTTAAGAAACCTAATGAGGGCTGGAGTGATAGCACAGCAGGTAGGACATTTGCCTTGCACACGGCAGACCCGAGTTCATTCCCCATATGGTCCCCTGAGCAGTCAGGAGTAATTTCTGAGCGAAGAGCCAGGAGTAACCCCTGAGCTACGCTAAGTGTGACCCCCCCCAAAAACAGAAACATAATAATTTTGATTTTTGTTTCTCAGAATTTCTATATCGTCACCCTAGATTGTCCATTTTCATTAAAACTGTTTTAAAACATTTTAAAAAGTTGTAAATAACATGTTTGATATTGAAAATTGCTTGTGACTATTTTTCATATTGGTGTAACTGGGATTAATTATTCTCTTTGTTCCCCTTCAGGCACTCCACTTCCAGCTGCACATAGGAAATGCTCTAAAATATTCAGAGTATAGAGAAAATTGATCTCTACACTGTTGAAATGCTGGAAATAAGTCATAGCAGTCATAGCAGAATGAGTGAAAACCTGGACAAATATTCAAGGAGAAGGAAGAATTGAAAGACTTTGGTGGAAAGAAGGGTCCCCAAATAGAGTAACTGGCTTTACAAGTTTTGTCTTGGACTTCGATTTGATAGAACTATGTTTTTTCTTGGTCTTTGAAAGACCACAGAGCCTTTCACTGCGTGTATTATTTCAAGTTTTTCCTGCTATACAACATCAAGAGGCCAATTACCTTCTTTACAACAAGCCCAGGTGAATTAAATTCACAGAGTAGAATCCGAAATATCAGAGGTAAAGAACCTAAGACTCTGCAACATTGACTGGTCTTAATTTTCTTGTTATTAGCTATGAATAATTTTGAGACTTCTCATCTTCCTTACTAATTTTATCCTGAACCTTTTGTAATTTTAGATAGTTTAACAGTTTATTTCCAGCATTTCAATAGTGTGGATATCAATTTTCTCTATACTTTGAAGGTTCCATTAATACCAGAAAGTAATTATTCCTATTTATCATAATCCCAGCTGAATTACTGTGAATCATGAGTCACATACGGAGAGAAAACAGATACTTAGAGAAGTACCCTAATACTGGGCATACAATGGAGGGTTGAGGGTCCTTTAAGGGTCTTTATAGCCACCAAGTTGCCACCTTGGTTGGTGCCACCTTCATTCATAAAGGAATGAAGTTGAGCCCTGCCCCAATTTCTGATCTGCATTGTGTGTTTTCAGTTCCAGAAGAACGCAAAACACAAAATAAAGTACCTAAGGTCTAGAGTGATAGCACAGGGGTTAAGGTACATAACTGGCAAGCAACTGACCCTGTTTTGATTCCTGACATTATACGTATAGTCCCTGGAGTATCACCAAGTGCAGTGTGGAGGTGCCAAGAGCCACAGGGGTGGCACTGTTATCCTTGGCACTGCAGGACCCAACCAGCACTGCATTGACAAACCTTTGCATTGAACCACCTGCTTAGTTGGCCAAAACTCACCAGGAGGGGATACTCAGGCCTCCTGAGTACAGCTAGAGAGGTCCAGGAAAAATAAGCTAAGTGAATCGTGAATTCATTTTTTTGTTTCTCTGTGCATATGTTTGCATTAGGCTGTAATCTGGTTAAGTTTGCAATAGCATCATGTCTTAAAAATTTTACGTGGCTACTTCACAAGAAAAAAAACAGCCAACCCTATTAAAAAATAGGGAGAAGAAATGAACAGAAGCTTCCAAAAAAGAAAAAATTTGAATGGCCAAATAGCATATGAAAAAGTGCTCTTCATCATTAATCATCAGGGAGATGCAAATCAAAACAACAATGAGGTATTACACCTCAGAGACTGGCACACATCCAAAACAGCAAGAACAACCGGTGCTGGCGTGGATGTGGGGAAAAAAGGGACTCTCATCCACTGTTGGTGGGAGTGCTGATTGGTCCAGCCCTTTTGGAAAATAATATAAACATTCCTCCAAAAAACTAGATATTGGGCTCCCATTTGGTCCAGCAATACCACTCCTGGGAATATACCCTGGAGACCCAAAAACACATAGCAGAAACACTATCTGTACTTCTTTATTCATTGCTATGCTATTCATGATAGCTAGAATCTGGAAACAACCTAAATGCCCGAGAACAGAGGACTGGCTAAAGAAACTGTGGTACATCTACACAATGGAATACTATGCAGCTGTCAGAAAAGACAAAATTATGAAATTTACCTGCAAATGGATGGACATGGAGACAATCATGCTGAGTGAAATTAGTCAGAAGGCAAAGGACAGATATAGAATGACTGCATTCATTAATGGGATATAAATATATACCACGTAGCCGGAGGACATGGGCCTGTGCCCGGTGGTCCCACTGGCAGTCCTTGATGCTCTTCGTATTCCTGAACGGTTTGAGGCTCTTCGTATTCCTGAAGCAACCAGATGCCAGTGGGCTATACTGGCACGTGATAGGGTCAAATGCAAATGTTACTGGTGCCCGCTGGAGCAAATCAATCAATAACGGAATATCAAGTGATCAAGTGAAATATATATCAGTGTTTTACTAAGTGTGGGATATGGTAATGTCAGACTAGAAATCACCATTGAATATACACAAAGGGACTTACATATAAACCCTAAATGTCTGCAGGGCTAGCCACAATGTGTAAAAGAGAGGGAGAGAGATGCAGAGACAGAGACAGAGACAGAGAGAGACAGAGAGGGAAAGAGAGAAAAAGGGGGTATCTGCAATTGAGGCAGCCAGGGGGTGGGCAGGAGTGGGTGTGGGTACATTGGTGGTGGGAATGGGGCACTGGTGGAGGGATGGGTGTTGAAATACTGTATTACCAAGAGCCAATGATGAACACCTTTGTAATTGTATGTCTCACAGTGGTATAATAATTTTTTTTTTAATTTTACTCACCTAAGTTTTAAAATTACTACTTTTAAAATACTATCATCTAAGCAACCAGGGTGATGGTACAGTAGGTAGGGCATTTGTGTTGCACAAGGCTGACTAGGTTCAATCCCGGCATCCTGGATGGTCCCCCGAACACCACAAGGAATAATTCATGAGTGCAAAGTCAGGAGTAATCCCAGAGCTTCACTGGGGTTTACAAAATAATTTTTAATGCTATCATCTAATCCTTTAAACCCTGGTCATTTTTATGGTAAAGGCTCTTGCCTCAATCTTGATAACTGTTGGCTGATTAGGGTGAAAATTGCTGAACATGTAAGTGAATGTGACCATTTCTTTAAATAAAGCAATAAAGTTCGCCACATTGATTGACTCTTTGATGAACTATTTCTTTGTAGCGTGTAACACAGTTTCACAGCATTTTCCCCAGAGTGGAATTTCTTTCACAATTTGAGTCACTGCTCTCAAATTCTGTTGTTGCTTTATTATATAAATTCATGTCACATTTTAAATCCACTGTTGTCAATTCAACAGTATTTACAGCATATACACCAAGAGGAGACTCCATCACAGGAAACCACTTTGTTCATCCCTAAGAAACAATTCCTCATCCATTCAGTTTTTATCATTATGTTGCAGTAAATTTGATCAGTTTCATGTTCCAGGTCTTGGTCTCTTGTGTTTCTTTCACACCTGCATTTGCTTCCCCACTGCAGCCTTGAATCTTTCAAAGTTGTTAATGGGATCAACTTCTTCCTATGAATGTTAACATTTTAGCCTCCTTCTATGAATTATGAATGTTTCTAACAGTATTTAGAATGGTGAATCTTTTCAATTTTTTTCAATTTTCCCAGATCCAGGTAGGACTCATTAATTTATGGCAGTTATTGCCTTATGCATACATTTCTTAAACCATAAACCTAAAAGTTGAAGAAAAAGTACAAAAACAACAGAATAGAAAAAGAAGGGATTTACTAGCAATGAAACAACTTCAGTTTGGGAGGGTGTCTACCAACAGACTGGAGAACAGCTACAAAAAGAGGGAGTAGGGGCATTGGTTTTATGCCCAGTGGAGATAGAATAATGCCAACAGCTTATACATAGTATTCTAGTTTTTCTTGAAATATGTGCCTGTTAGTATAGGAGATCATACAGCATGTGTAACTGGTGCACATACAATGAACGTATGTTGTTTGTGGTCTTTTTTTATCTAATTTTATTTATGAAGAACAAGGGGACTAGAGGCTGAGGAAGACTTTACTGCACTGTCTTCAGTGGTTGGGACTCTCCAGTCTGGGGATCTTATCAGTGCAGAAGTGTTCTGAAAATTTCATCTTGGCCTGATAAAAAGTCAACAGACTCAACGGGGCAGCTCCTCCCTGAGGCATGTTCTCACATTCTTCAAAATGTAAGCCTCACATCACTCTGTGTTAGCTTTCTAACCTCAGAGAGTCTTTCTAAATTTGGGGAGGAGGAACAAAGGGAGGAGTTGCAGAAAATATTGACAACTACAGAATTGATTCTTCAACCATGTGCTGTAGAATACATGAAAATAATATGCATTAACAGGCTTGTTAGCATGTGAGCAGGCATGAAGATAAAGGCGCCTTGTTACATCTCCATTAGCGGTTTTGGTTGATCACATGCCTTTTCAATGAGCAGTGATTTCAAAATTAATTTCATTGGTAGGATTCCATAATGAGTTTAAAATATTTAGTAAGCCATAATGCAAAGAGATGCACCATCATAGGGGCTTTAAAGTTTCATAAGCAGAATAGATTTAGAGTAACTGGCATGGGGCCACATGTTACACCCAGGGTGCTAGGGCTACTCTTGGCACAATGTTCAAGGAATACTCCTTGCAGTGCTCTGGGTATTTTGCCAACCCACACATCAAACTCAGAGTTCCTATAGAGAAACATATTGTTCAGCCCTTTGAGCCACTTTCCAAGTACTTGGTTGAATTCTTAAGGGCTCCGACATTTTTACAATGCAAATGAGCATTGACAGACACCAACTTAAAGTCATAAACTACCCTTGCTCCTAAAAATTCTCAACCTGCTTTTTGAAGATTTTTAAATCAGATGTCATGGGGAAAAAGACATGGGGCAGAGCTGCTACTGGCTCTCACTGTGCCCAGCCGCTCATGAGGTGCCCGGGTTGGATGGCAGGTTCTAGCCCTGGCCAGCCACCCCAGCAGAGCCTCACAACAGGCCAGACGACCCCTCACTCCATGAGGACCTCCATTTTCCACATCCGGACTTCCCCTCGTCAGAATTCCACCTAGCACACCAGCCTATCACAGCCAGGCTCATCGAGATCCACCCTGCTGCAGTCTTTTTTAATCCGCCCAGGTATGCTGATCCAGAGAAAGACATGGGGCAGAGCTGCTATTGGCTCTCACTGTGCCCAGCCGCTCATGAGGTGCCCGGGTTGGATGGCAGGTTCTAGCTCTGGCCCACCGCCCCAGCAGAGCCTCACAACAAGCCAGACGACCCCCCCACTCCATGAGGACCTCCATTTTCCACATCCGGACTTCCCCCTCATCAGAACTCCACCCAGCAGACCAGCCTATCATAGCCCGGCTCCCGCAGCCGCTTGGGGCTGCACGGTTCATCAATAAATGCTGGATTTAGCGATGACTACAAGAGTTTGCTACCCACACGGCAGAGCCTGGCAAGCTACCCGTGTCGTATTTGATATGCCAGATACCAGTAACAATTATAGACCTCATTCCCATGACCTGATGGAATGGTTTGAGGCTCTTTATGTTCCTGGAGCAAGCAGGTGCCCTTGGGCTCTACTTGCATGAGACAGGTCATATGGAGATGTTACTGGTGCCCGCTCGAGCAAATCGACGATGAACGGGAAGACAGTGATACAGTGATAAATAAGATGTATACTTTCCTCTCCAGTTATGGAAGGTGCCTTCATGGCACCTTCAAATAAAAGGCTTTTAAATCTACAGTCTTTAAAAAAAAATTTTAGTACAGTCATCTTCATCGGTTATCTTAGCTGAACTTCTGAATACTTTGCAACAGATTATATTTATTACCTGCTGCTTCCCATGCACTTTGATATTTGATATGGAGATGACTTCCTTCCTTAAACCTTTTAAACCAACCTACACCTAATGCCTTGAGGTCTGTAGCTAGGAATCTCTTTCCTGATACTTTTCACATTTCTCTGTCAATTGGTTTATTCATACAGAATAACATATTAGGGCATGTGAAATGTGTGTGCCTATATGTGTTGGTCCATGAGTATGTGTGTTAGCAGAGCAAAGAATTCCAAAGGAACATGGACAGCTTCTTGGGCTGGGGATATGGCTCAGCATCCATATCAAGTCCTGAAAAACCACATGAACCCCACCTGCTGGGACTGAATCAGCTGTTGAGGTGAAGAAAATGCTGAACTATGACTGGATCTGGGCATCTGGGCAATATGTGTCCCAGCAGGAAGGGCCGCTCCAGTGCAGATTCAGTGTGTTCCCCCTTTTCAGCTTTTTCCTCACACCTACAAAGTCATATTGCAGTCTCCTCTGCTTTTTCTTTCCTGTCTGTGTAAGTACTACAGACCCCAAACTGGGGATATATTCTCAACAAAGAATTCCAAAGGAACCTGCATAGCTTCTTGAGCTGGGAATATGGCTCAAACATGGTCAGAGCAGAGCTTTGCATTTGTGAGACCCTGAGAGTGATCCTTGGCATAGCAAGGAAAATAAAAAGAGAGAGGGTCAGGGACTTAATATGATGTTGGATTCGTCCCTGCCACCATGAGAGAAGACACAGAGAATATCGTGTCTTTTCTTTAGTAATTCAAAGTCTGAAAGCTGAAAAAAGACTGCATTTTATCAGTAAATAGTAACCATCTAGCAACAAGCAACAAGATTTGCTTTTATTACCAAGATAAAAGTCATTCCAAGACTTTTATCAGAGGTGCTGTCTTCGTGAATAAAAAATAAAGCTCTATCTAATAAGGAATGACTGCAATTTTCCTTGTTTTTCTATTGTGGTAGGGAGGTCAACCTGAGGACCCAGTCTCTCCGGTTGTTGCCCTGGTAATCAAAAAGCATGTAATTAAAACTGACTGTTGAGAGCAATGAATGTGGTACTATGGCCCAAGTAAAGTTTTCTCTTTTTTTTTTTTTTTTTGGCCAAAGCAAAGCTCATTAGACCACATTAAATTCATAATAGGTTTCAATTCACACAACATAGGGATTTAACCATAGAATTACCCAAGGGTACAGGAAGTTTTACATCTTGTTTATAAAATATGGGAAGTGCTAGAGGTTGGGGTCTGTAGCACTTCACAGACAGGAAGGGAGGAGCAGAGGAGACTGCAACATGACTTTGTAGATGTAAGGAGAAAGCTGACAAGCCCACTGAGTCTGCATGGAGGCCCTTCCTGCTGGGGACACGTCTGCCCAGATGCCCTGATCTGGTCATAGTCAGTTCAGCATTTTCTTCCACCCCAACAACTGGTTCAGTCCCAACAGGTAGGGTTCATGTGGTTTTTCAAGACTTGAAAATGGCTTGTTAGGGCCAGAGTGATAGCACAGCAAGTAGGGCATTAGCCTTGAGTGCAGCGACACCAGGTTCGATCCCTGGCATCCCACATGTTCCCCTGAGCACTGTCAGGAGTGATTCCTGAGTGCAGAGGAAGGATTAACCCCTGAGCATGACTGGGTGTGACCCCAAAGACAAAAATAAATAAACACATAAGTAAATAAATAAATAAATTATAGACTATTTTGAGACCTGAGGGATAGTCCAGAGCGAAGGGCGTTTGCCTTGCATGCATTGAACCCAGGTTGAATCCCTTCATCCTCTACATCCCATATGGTTCCCTAAGCACTGTCACAAGTAATTCCTGAATTCCTGAGCATCACAGTGTGTGACACAAAGAGTAAAATCAAAAAAAAGTTTCCTCATTTGGCTCCTTTTTACTGCTTCTACACAGTCTGAGATAAAGAACCTATATCTTTTCCTTCTCTCTCTATTTTCTCTTCTTTTTTGTTTTTAAGGAAAATCACAGAGAGAAAAAACCTGGGTGAGTTTCCATGCCTGTTAAGAAGTAGACCCAGGGCCAAAGCAACAGTGCAGTGGGTAGGGTGTTTGCTTTGCACGCAGCCGACCCAGATATGATTCCAGGCATCCCATATCGTTCCTGAGAACTGCCAGGTGTAATTCCTGAGCTCAGAGCCAGGAGTAGCCCCTGAGTATTGCCAGGGATAACCCAAAAAAGAAGAAGACAACGATGGAGGAAGAGGAGGAGGAGGAGGAGGAGGAGGAGGAGGGAGAGGAGGAGGAGGGAGGAGGAGGAGGAGAAGAGGTGAACCCAAACTATTTTGTTTTTGCCATATTTAGGGAGACTTCCCTATCCCTCCCCAAATACTCCCAGAAATAAGACCCTAAAGCACCCTGGATTTCCCCCATCACCAGATGCTTGTCTAGACCAGTTATTCCCAAGTGAATCATGTTGCCTCTCCCCAACCCCAGAATGCTGGGTCTATTCAAGGTGGTAGAAGCCTCAGGGGCAATTAGGAAGATCTTCTGTTTGTTCTCTTCATGGAGTAGATTCCCTTAGGAGGGAATCACTGAGCAATATTTTTAGTAAGGGGGTGGGTAAACCAAATACATTTAGGAACTTCTGATCAGGGGTCTAGAGTCTTAAATTGTGAGTCACTATCTCAATGGGATCCCATAGCTAAATGTGGGGTGGGGATGGGGATTACAGGGAAGCTTAAACATTTGTTTTAATACAAATTTCTTTATGATATATTATGTGTAAATGTTTGGTTTGTATTTAAATTTTTGAAGATGTTTGTAAACTTGGGTCACAGTACAGTTTCTCAGATTGGGGCCAAAGAGATAGTATTGCAGGTAGCACATTTGTCTTGCATGCAGAAGACCTGGGTTGGATCCTGGGTATCCCATATAGTGGCCCAACGTTCTGCCAGGAATTATCCCTGTGCACAGAGTCAAAAGTAAGACCCAAGTACAGCAGGTATGGCTCTCAAACAAACAAAACACAATTTCTCAGATAAAAAGGTATCAGGAGTGAAAATAATTTAATAATCTCCAGACTAAAGGGTCAAAAGTAGAGTATGGGAAATTACCGATTTATTCCCACAGATCACACATTGTGCCACACACTTTTTGATTGTATGCCCCATACTTAATTCTATGAAATGTGATAGCATACCTGGTACATCAGTATACCAAATTTTGAGCATGCAGGGCCTCAAAATGGCATAATAGAGATTTAATAATCTCCACTAACTTTGATCTAAGAATATAATCATAGACAGCATTTAAAGAATTAGCTCCAACAAGCAATATAGAATAGATTATTCAGTGTATGCATAGGACAAGTTCAAACAGAGTTTGAGAAAAAATTTGAAATAAGTGTTGTCCGTAGGTGCAGTGGTGGTGGATCTTGTGGTTGACTAGTAGAAACCCACTATGTTCTAGAAACTCAGAAAGTGAATGCAAGAACAGAAATCAGCCAGACTTGCACATAACAACCCCCAAAGTTATGACTTTATCAATACCATTCCCCTATATGGGCTATAATGATCAATATAATTAGTGTCGGCTAAGGGAGCAGGCATGGGAATGGGGTGGGTAGGAAATGAGGGTCTCTGGTGGTGGGGGGGCATACATATATTTTTAAATATAGCAATTAATCATCACCAAAAATAAAATGAAATGTTCAAGAGAATCAGAAAATGAATGAAGAAAATAAAGAACTGCTGCAAGGCAACTATTACCTGCACAGAACCTGCCCCTTTCAGGTATCAAGTATGCGGTAAAACTCAGAAGAGCTCTCAGCTATATAGTTTTGGCTGGGGATTGGGGGGTGGGGGAGCCTACATCAGATCTGGGGTCCAGGCACCCGAGATCCGAAGTCAATAACTCACAGCTTGCTTCTAGAAGCTGCCAGAAAGTCAGTATGCACACGGTGCTCAGTGACCTCAGCACCAAAGGGCTGTTCTGGGGCTTGAGAGTGAAGCCCGGGGCACTGGATTCTAGGACAGGAGCTTACATTCCAGGTCACCTCGTACCATTCAAAGCCTAAATGAAAGCATTGTCATAATTCTTTGAATAATTGCTCTTTGATGATTTCTGGCTGCCTAAAACTCCCCGTCATTAAAATAACTTTAAGAAAAACAACAAAGGAGGGGCCAGAGCAGAATTATAGTGGATACTTTTTACGCTGCTGATCCTCAGCATCCCATATGACCCCCTGCAAAGTCAGGGGAATAATTTCTGAGCAGAGCCAGAAGTAAGCCCTGGGCACAGCAGGGCCAAAACCCCCACACAAAAGGGGAAAAAAAGAAGGAAAGAAAGAAAGGAAGGCAGGAAGGCAGGCAGGCAGGCAGGAAGGCAGGAAGGCAGGCAGGCAGGTAGGCAGGCAGGAAGGCAGGAAGGCAGGAAGGCAGGAAGGCAGGCAGGCAGGCAGGCAGGCAGGCAGGAAGGCAGGCAGGCAGGCAGGCAGGCAGGCAGGCAGGCAGGAAGGCAGGAAGGCAGGAAGGCAGGAAGGCAGGAAGGCAGGAAGGCAGGAAGGCAGGAAGGAAGGAAGGAAGGAAGGAAGGAAGGAAGGAAGGAAGGAAGGAAGGAAGGAAGGAAGGAAGGAAGGAAGGAAGGAAAAAGGAAGGAAGCAAGCAAGCAAGGAAGATAATGATAAAGATAGATAGATGATAGATAGATGATTAGATAGACAGACAGATAATATAATAAGTGCCCTAAAGACAGTAGAGCAGGTTAGGCACATGTAAATCTGACACTGTTAAGCAGTTTAAGCAGTTTAACTGCTTAACAGTGTCAGATTCACATGTGCCTAACCTGCTCTACAGTCTTTAGGGCACTTATTATATTATCTGTCTGTCTGTCTATCTAATCATCTATCTATCATCTATCTATCATCTATCTATCTTTATCATTATCTTCCTTCCCACATGGTCCTGAGTATTTCTGGGTGAAGCTCTCCGGGTGCAGCAGTAGAGTACCTCTGGGGTATCCTGGGTGTCAGCACTGCAGGGCCCAAGTGCTACTTATCCTTGGTTCCTTTGTGCCAAACTGTCAGCCCTGGTAACTGCGAATTCCCTGGATCCCCACATACCCAAAAAGAGAAGAAAAACAATGAATATTGTATTTCATCATATTATTCTAGATACAATCTATTTCCCAAAGAATACTAGGTAAACATATGTGTACTAGAAAATGATTTTCTGCTTGCCTTTTATATTTAACAGGGAAGTCTTCTTTTCATTTGGTGAAACTTGTAGCATGTTGAAGTTGTAATCCACAGTACCTCAGAACACAGTCTTATTTGGTGGGGACTCCTCAGAGAGGCAGTTAACTTAAAATAGAGCCATTAAGCAATGACAGTTGGAAATGATCTCTCTGGACAAGAATTGAGTATGAAAAGTAAGTAGGAGCTGGAGCGATAACCCAGCGGTTTGCCTTCTGCACGTGGCCGGCCCATGCTGGCCAGATTCGATCCCCCGCATCCCATATGGTCCCCCGAGCACAGCCAGGAGTAATTCCTGAGTGCAGAGCCAGGAGAAACCCCTGAGAATTTCCGGGTGTGACCCAAAAAGGAAAAAAAAAGAAAGAAAAGTAAGGAGACATATATTTATATGTCCTGACATATATATGTCCTGACAGTATCTGTACTGCAAACCATAAAGACCAAAAGGAGAGAGAGAGAGAAGGAGAGGGAGAGGTAGAGGGAAAGAGAGATTGAGAGAGAGGGAGAGGGAGAGCGAGAGGGAGAGGGAGAGGGAGAGGGAGAGGGAGAGGGGAGAGGGAGAGGGAGAGGGAGAGGAGAGGGAGGGGAACACTGTATGACTGAAACCCAATCATGGACAACCTTATTACTGTGTGTCTCAAGACTGTTTAATTTTTAAAAAAATATTTTTAAAGAGAATCATTAAGACTGGCCTTCCCCAGTAGCATATACCCATTAAGACCGGTATCCTTGTAAGTGGAAATTTAGACAAAGCTAACCATGGGAAGACCACATGACACACAGAGAGCCAGCAGCACAGACAAGCCAGAGAGGCCTCAGAAGATTCTCAGTCTCCAAAATGGGGAAAAAAAATTCATTCCTAGTGTTTGAGTCCACTTAGTTCATGGTATTTGTTATGGCAGCCCCGAGCAAGCCAATACATATGGCACTGTCTTTGGAGAACATTCAGACTAAAATAATGCAAAATTATGACTTCAGAATTAAGACCAAATGTGAAGATTTATTAGAATGAGAAAAGAAATCTCATAATATTACTGGAGCTCTGAAGAATTGAGTTCCTTTCTTGGGAGAGCCATTTTAGCAACTGTAAGTCACCGCATCTCCTGGAACTGCGTGGCTTTCATGGCCAAGTTAAATCTGCCGGGATGTTTGCATCCTTCTTTGAGCCTTCTCTGTTTATTTCCTTAGTTGCAAATTTGGTTTTCATGGCAGTCTTTCAAATTACATAATTGGGTATTTTTTGTAACTTTGTCTCTTCACCCTTGATTTTTAGTCTCATTTTTCTCTTCTGGGTTTAGTTTTTTAGCCATCCAATTCCATTCAAATGAGTCTTAAAACATGTTTACAAAACCCTATTAGCTTTTTAAGTTAGAACTATTTTAGAAACATGACGTTATTATTTAATTACAAATGGAATAGGTAAATTTATTTTCTACATTTCATGAAGTCTGAAAAAAAAGGGATAAGATCATTGTCTTTCATTTATAGAACACTTACCAAAAATTAATTTTTAATGTAGTGTGTATATTTATAAAGACACATATATAGATGTTTTGTATATTTCATATATTTTGGCATGCTAGACAGAATTGCCTCAAAAGCATTAGGCCATTTAAAATTTGCATAAAAATCTTTCAGCAAAAATGTGTAAATTTAAGATAGCGTCTGTGATGTCACCAAGGAATACAAACACTTTTTATCTTGAGTAGAAACCTGTAGGTTTCAGATCTCATTTAAAAATTATTTTTTAGCACTATCAGTGATGAACTGTTGTATGGCACTTGCACGACAGAGCCTGGCAAGCTACCCGTGTCGTATTTGATATGCCAAATACCAGTAACAATTATAGTCCTCATTCCCATGACCTGATGGAATGCTGTGAGGCTCTTTATGTTCCTGGAGCAAACAGATGACCTTGGGCTCTACTAGCATGAGACAGGACATATGGAGATGTTACTGATGCCCGCTCGAGCAAATCGATGATGAACGGGAAGACAGTGATACAGTGATACTATCAATGAATTTTGTATAATATAACAAGCATTCATTTTTACTTTGAAAATCATTACATCTTTTTAATAGGGCATTTATTTTTAAATTATGAGAAAATATGATAAAAATAAAAATTATCACAATTTGAGATAGCTAATATAACCAATGGGTTGTCTGTAGATTGCACAAATATTTAAGATCAACAATTTTCTCCTAAAGAGCATATAATATAAGCAATTTTGAAAAAATTAGATGTGAAATAAGTTGCCCTATGTATTAATAGATAAACAATGATAATTAAAAAAAAAACTAACTCACTGCCTATACTGATTTTGCCTAAGGTGACAATTTCCTTACCTTTTCTCTCTAAAATGTTTGTGTAATTGGGATATGATAATGAAGTATGTGTGTGAGTGTGTGTTGTGTGTGTGAGAGAGAGAGAGAGAGGGAGAGACAGAGAGAGAGACAAAGAGAGAGAAAGAGAGACAGAAAGAAACAGAGGGGATCAAAGGAGGGAGGGGTAGTGGTACATTAGAGTGTGCATGTGTGTGAAACCTTTAATGATATTGGTAGGACTGGGATAAATATGGTAACTGCTATATTTGCCTCCCTTTTCCCGGGTTTCCTCTCCCCATGACCCTCCACAGATCATCCTACCACATCAAGGTCATTCACTCAGACATGCAGCCTAAAATCATCCTTTCTCTGGGGTTTACTACAGTCACAGCGAACCCCAACTCCTTCCCAGTCCACTTGTCACTTCCATCCTACTGATTTTTGCCCCAGCACCCGCCGTTTTCTACTACAACAGGCACCGGAAGCATGCATATGCTTGCAGGAGTAGAAGAAAAAAACCATAGGCCTGTCTACAACCCAGGACTGTCACTTACACCAGAACAAACTCCTCCCAACACTTGTCAGCCTGGCTAATCCCCAAATGGAATCAGTGGTTCCTTTGCTTTCTGACACTCCAGAACTTCCCTGGCTCTGTCACACTAGACTCATAGTCTTTCTTCTCTATTGCACCTACATTCCCTGAGGGCAAGAATTACCTGGAGGGCACCTTTCTCCCTGTGTCTAACGCTTTTCATGGCATACAGACTTGATTAACAGAGCTTTCATTTGGTACCAATACTTAATTAAAATAGATATTTTTGGAGTAGGAAAACAAGCACAGAAATTAAGGTAGTTGCTTTGCCTATGGCCCTAGTTCTCCAGTTCTACATTACATCCCCCTGAGCATTACAAGAAATGGCCCCTAGGGCCAGAGCCAGGACTGTTCCTAATCAATGCTATGCCATTGGCAAAATCTTTACCTAAGTATTCCAGTTGGGTCCTAACTATTTCTTGTTTTTCTGATGTCATTTGAGTTCCCACCATCATCCAGGATTCTTCCCTCCCCATTTCTCCCAGTCCACCCTTTACACTATTGTGAGCTGAAATAGTCATTTCCTTGTATCTGGGCTGATAAAATAATTGCAAGGATTTTTCATGCAATTAACTCAATGGGTACACTTGAAGTATTGTGCTGGGTTTTCTATAGCACCACATACTGTTAGTTATAATTTGCAACTATACAAATCTATGGCAAGTTGGAATTTAGAGCTTCATTAGTCTGTAGTGTTTACTCTGCAAAACATTTGTTGTAATTGAAAAAATAGCTCCCCCACTTCACACGGATCACTTTATGTTGCTATCAGACTATATATCAGCTAATATAAACCCCTCCCCAATCAGGGTAGAAGCCTGGAATTTGAGTTTCTTAATCCTTTCTAAATATTTTTAGTAGTCAACAATGAGATAAATACAATGCATGCAAACATCTGTACAGAGATCTGACCTGTATATCTCAAGTGGGTCATCACCAGGTAGAACTTAGTTTAGTTCCTATTCCACTGTTTGGTTTACTGCTAAGAAATAGGAAAAGAAAAGGTCTGAAGCCATTGGTCATAAATGCTATCAATGTGTTCAGTCTTTCGAAGTAAGCTAACGAATAATAGATACTATCTGCCCCCTCACGCACGGACCCTAACCCAAGAAAATTCTTGCATATCCTCTACAGGGTACATGTTCGTTAATGGGTCATGTGTCTCGTGATCAGGCATCAGTTCTTGAAGTGACACCTTGAAGCTAGGAGGAGATATTTTGGCTCCAACAACATCAAATTTCTCCTATGAAATTAGAGGAATTAAAACCTTGTTTTTGAAGAATTAAAATCAAAGTAATGCCTTGCATTGGCCATCCTGAATTCTATTTCTGGCACCTCACAGGTCCCAAGTACTGCCAGGAGTGAACCCTGAATGAAGAACCAGTAATAATTCCTGATGCTTACTGTGATCTGTGGCCCCAAAATAAACAAAATTTACAAAACCTAGATCAAGAGATCAAGAAGAGGGGGTGGAGCAATAGCACAGAGGATAGGGCATGGCTTGCATGCGGCAGACCTTGGTTTGATCCCTGGTATCTCATAGGTCCCCCAAGCACCACCAGGAGTAATTCCTGAGTGCAGAGCCAGGAGTAATCCCTGAGAATTGCCGGGTGTGACCCCAAAAAAGCAAAGAGAGAGAGAGAGAGAGAGAGAGAGAGAGAGAGAGAGAGAGAAGAGGTTCACAGACTAGCAAATGAAATTTTAAAAATATTTAAAGCATAGAGGTATTCTAATAATTCTATTTGCCTTTCCTTTTTAGTTTTATTGGACCAAGTAGCATAAAATAAATTTGCTACATGCCTGCCATAGAGGTAAGCCTGGAGGTAGGCACTGGTGGTAGGATTGGTATTGAAATGTTCCATGTTTGAAACAATTCTATTATGAGTCAAAGTAAATAAAAGCAGAGAGGTAGAATCTATGGAGTTTGAGAAAGAAATATCAGTAAGAAGTGTGAAAATGAAGGTGTACATGAGATGTCCAAGTAGGGACCTGGAAACTACAGGAAGAGTCAAATTTCTGTAGTCAAATTTCAGGATTCAGCCGAAAGGAAAGGAAAATGGCCAGAGAGTTTTGTTGTGCAGGGCTAGAGACCTGCTGTCTGCAACAGGGAAGTGATTTCCTGCTACAGAAACTGTTTCTATCCATAGGAAATTCCAAGCCCATGTTATTATGGAAGAATGTCTGAGAGTGTTGAGGTTCTATATTATTTTAGAAATTATAGTTGTGACACTTAAATATTTCTGTTAAACTAATGTCTGTATGTTATAGTACTTGGATGGGTTTTTATATTTAGAAGGAATTCAGTTTTCAAAATTGATGAAATTTTCTTTAGCCTAAACTTTAAAATCAACATGGTGAACTGTCATTCACCAAACGACAGTGAAGAAATCAAGAATGGCAGGAATATCAAAAAAATCACAAGGGAACACCCTAATTCTCATTTAGTGTGTTAAACTATAGGTATTACAATTCATTTCTCTCTATAAGAAACATCCCAGAAAGTTAATCCAAGAACAGAATCGGCCAGACTCCCACAGAACAACCCAGAAAAAAAAAGCAATGACTTTGTCAATATCATTTCTTTATATAAGCAGTAATGATTAACATAATTGATGTCAGCTAAGGGAGCATGCAAGGGGATGGTGGGGGTCTTGATGGTGCTGAGTCTTTCTAAAATAGATAAAATTATAAAATGAAATATACACAGAGTTTTCATTCATAATAATAATCATAACGGGAGAACGAGGTATTCAACATGCCCAGATATTTGTATATATACATTGATATGTGGGGGGGCGGAAATCTCTGAGTTCAGAGGCAGGAGTAAGCCCTGAGTTCAGTTAGGTGTGATCCTAAAGCAGAACAAGACATAAATGTATTGCCTAGGAGACTCTTTTAAATATAAATGCTCCAGACCCAAAAAAATCAATATAACAGGGATATAAGAGGACGTTGTTCTCTTTGTCAGACTCTCCTTTCCTCCTCTTCTCTATAATCCTTGATACAAATCAACTCCAAGAAGCCACTAGTTGGGATACAGGCCACCCAGAAAGAAAGAAGGGCCTGAAGAACTCCACTTCCCCAAGCAACTTGTATCTTGGCATACAGGAAGCCCGTGGCAGGGTTAGCAACAGTGTTAGGTTTGAGATGGCAAGTCAACAGTAGGAAGCAGAGAAGTTACACAACAGAGGACAAGCTGGGGCCGTCTTTAGGTTCAGAAAATTGACTAATAGAAAAGGAAAAAGAGAGACCAGAGTAGGGAAGGTAGGGCATTGCCTTGCAGGGATGACCCAGGTTTGATCTCTGGTATTCATATGGTATCCCAAGCACTTCCAGGAATAATTCCTGAGTGCAGAGCCAGAAGTAATTCCTAGCATAGCCTAGTGTGACCCTAGAAAGGGAAAGAGAGAGAAAAAGAAAGAAAGAAAGAAAGAAAGAAAGAAAGAAAGAAAGAAAGAAAGAAAGAAAGAAAGAAAGAAAGAAAGAAAGAAAGAAAGAAAGAAAGAAAGAAAGAAAGAAAGAAAGAAAGAAAGAAAGAAAGAAAGAAAGAAAGAAAGAAAGAAAGAAAGAAAGAAAGAAAGAAAGAAAGAAAGAAAGAAAGAAAGAAAGAAAGAAAAGAAAGAAAGAAAGGAGGGAAGGAGGGAAGGAAGGAGGGAAGGAGGGAAGGAAGGAAGAAGGAAGGAAGGAAGGAAGGAAGGAAAGAAGGAAGGAAGGAAGGAGAGAGAGAAGAGAGAAAGAGAGAGACAGAGAGAAGAGAGAGACAGAGAGAGAGGGAAGGAGGGAGGTAGGAAGGAAGGAAGGAAGGAAGGAAGGAAGGAAGGGAGAGAGGAAGAGAGAAAGAGAGAGACAGAGAGAAGAGAGAGACAGAGAGAGAGGGAAGGAGGGAGGTAGGAAGGAAGGAAGGAAGGAAGGAAGGAAAGAAGGAAGGAAGGAAGGAAGGAAGGAAGGAAGGAAGGAAGGAAGGAAGGAAGGAAGGAAGGAAGGAAGGAAGGAAGGAAGGAAGGAAGGAAAGAAGGAAGGAAAAAAAGGAAGGAAAGAAGGAAGGAAGGAAGGAAGGAAGGAAGGAAGGAAGGAAGGAAGGAAGGAAGGAAGGAAGGAAGAGGAAGGAAGGAAGGAAGGAAGGAAGGAAAGAAAGATAGGAGAGAGGCAGGGAGGGAAGGAAAAAAGGGTGGGCCCATATAGCCACATGAAATAGAATAAAACTGGACCACGTTCTTATTCCATACCAAAAAATGAGCACAAATGAATTGAAGATTTGTATGTTGGACCCAAAGCACAAAATACATTAGAAAACAAATAAACAATATATTCCATGACACTGACTTCCAAGATATACCTAGTGAATCTATTCCATTGACAAGAGAAACAAAAACAAAAATAAACAAATTGAGTTATGTAACAAGCTACTATATGCTAAAGAAACTACTGCTGAATTAAAATTCACATCTTCCTAAATGTGAAAATATTTCTACACCATGCTTCTAACAGAGGGCTAATATCCAAGGTATGTAAAGCATTTTCAAAACACACAAATAAACAAACAGCCACACAAAATCCTGAGATGAATTTCTGTACAGACATTTTACCAAATAAGAATACTAACGGACACATGAAAAGAAGTCATCATTTCTTATTATAAATAAGGTAAATGATAATCAAGACAGCATAGCACTCATATACATAAGAATGACCTGTATTAAAAAGGTCAGAAACAAGTAAGGGTGTGTTGATAAAGAAATAAGACTTTGCAACATTATAGACCTCTATGGAAAACAATCTGAAGATATCTCAACAACCTAAAACAAATTGGCCTATCAAATGTTACAGTAATTTCACCCCTAGGTACCTATCCAAATAACACAAAGACACTAACTTAAAAGATACGTGTAGGCAGAACTGCGCAAGCGGATGGGGGAGACTGGAGCCGGCTCGCGCCGAGCCCAGCTGACGATGGGATCCCGAGGAGGGCAGATGGGTTTTGGGTGTTGGCCCGTCGCCTCTGGGGGTCCCGGAAGCAGCCGGATGGAACTCGCCCATCACACTAGCCACCATCTTCGCTGTCCAGACGCTGAGAAAATGCCCTCACGACCAGATCAGCAGAGCAAGACCAGTTCGAGCCCAGATCGCGAGGCCGCAAGCGGCCGCAGTGGTCCACTAAAATAGTGAAACAGTAATGTCTTTTAATGCACTGTATTCCACGAAGAGCAGGAAAGTTTATCGGGAAGGAGATATAAAGACGAAAGAAATGACATACAGAATCTGCCAAGTGGTTGAGGTGCGGGAGGGGGGGGAGGTGGGGACATTGGTGATGGTAGATGGGTTTGGGTGGAGGGATGGGTGTTGGAACACTGTAGATCCAAAACTCTGCATGAGCATCTTTCAATTGTATGTCTAAAATGGTGTAATAATATTTGGAGGGAAAATAATAAAATTAAATAAAAAAAAGGAAAAAAAAAAAGACCCTGAAAAAAAAAAGATACGTGTACTCCCATCTTCAGTGCAGGCCTAATTATAATAACCAAAATATGGGAAGCAACCCAAGTATCCAATAACAGATGACTAAATAAAGAAGACATGGTATGCATACTCTGGACTTTTATGACAGATAGAAACAGTGTGTCATGCTAAGTGAAATAAATCAAAAGGCTAAAGAAAAATATCAGATGACCTCACTCATGGGTGGGAAATAAGGAAACAAAGTAAGGGGGCGGACAAAGACAAATGAAAAACAAACCCTTAGATTTAATAAGGATAATACTAGAGAAGAAAAGAGCACCAAAGTGCAGAGGGAGAGTAATCAACTGTGGTGAAGAAATATTGGTATTGCATTGTACATTGTGTATAATATTGTATCCAGGAAGCATATTCACTCTTTTGAACCAATGTTACTTGATTTTTAAAAAAGTTTAACTGGGTATTTTTCCTCTTGATTCCTTGATATCTGAATGCCCTGTGAACATTTAGATTATTCACTTACTTATGATTTCTTATTTCTTGCTGCTTTTGGAGTGCTCAGGGCTTACTCCTAGCTATGTGTTCATGGATCAGTCCTAGACAGTGCTCAATGGGCTATATACAATGACAAGGAACCTATGTACTATCTTGAACCTATGTACTATCACTCCAGCCAGTAGTGAGTATTTTAAAGCTAAATTAGTGCATTTTATCAAAGCTAAATTATTGCATTTTATCAAAGCTATTGGAACAAATGAAAAGCAGAGTAAAATGTAATTCATTGGGATGATTTTTGGTTGTCTGAATACTTTCAACCTTCACTTATTTTTATTGCACAAACAGGATAGAACAGCTCTATCAAGACTTGCCCAAGTTTTGCAATACCTTTACTAGTTCAAATCTGAGTGGTAGAGAACATTTTGTGCTACAGATCAATATAAAAACAAGCAGAGGTATAACGAACTCAATTTACCTCAATATGTAGTATCTTTGTAGAACTTGTTGATCTCTTTACCCAAATTTCCCCCACTTTTAAAGTAAGATGTGGAAGGAAGAGTTTTACCTTGTACATCCTTTTGGAAGATGAGTTGCATGATTATAAAGTACCTAACACTATGTTTAATGCCTTTTTCAGGAGTGTGATAAGAAGAAGGAATTCCACAGAGATGCTTTCTACCACACCAAATCTTTCTGGTAAATTACTTTTCCTGGGCTTTTAGCAATAGGCACTCTGAAAGTATTTTAAACCTCTTCCATAGATACCCATTTTTCTCTCCTAATCAATTCTCAGTGTGATGATCATATTTGTAAAGCATAACCAGTTTCATTTAAAGTATGCAAAAATGGTGATCCAAGGTTACTGACTCACTATTGATGACCAAAACCATCAATACCTTACTTTCTGCTGAATTATTTTTGCTCTCTTTTTATCCGTCACATCAAAAAATCTTTGTTGTTTGGTCAGTTCCCTTAGGAGAATCAGCAGAAGAAACACATCAGTTTCTTGTGTCTACTTGAACATAATCTGAAAACGAAGTCTTTGGGGGAAGAGAGGTGTGTGGACCCCACTAGCAATTCTCATTGACCTGGCAAGAAGTTCCATGCAAGGACCAAGAACTCATGCTGTAACACGCTCCAGTTCTGGATACCTAGCACACACCTGGCAGTGCCCTAGATTTGCATCCAGTGTTGCTATGGGGGTAGGAGATGTGGTGCCAAGACTCCAAACCACTTTACTGTCTCCAAACCACTCCTGGCCTGAGAATGGTCTTTAGTGTTATTCTAAAGAGTTTTCATCAAAATTTACCCACATTTTCAATGTCGTTGGTATAACAAGAATTCAACGTGCATCCTTTGTGGAGATGAGGCATCTCGAGCCCTGTATTTCTGCACCCCATTACTGCATAGCCCCAAAGACGCTGTGTGACAAAAAGTACCCAAGAAGTAGCTTCATTTCTCTTGTGAGAACTCTGGAATTAGTTACAAATTTTTTCCAAACTTTTAGCATCTCAAGTAGTTTACTCTGAAATTTTATTTATTTTTTATTATGCAATTATATTTTATTATTTCTAGAGAGTTTTTATTCATCCACTCAACTAGTATTCTTTTTTGCACTTCCACGGATAGCTAAAACAATCCTTGGGGGGTGGGGGAAAGACGGGAGACATCACCTTTCCCAACTTCAAACTGCACTACAAAGTGGTTGCAATTAAAACAGTATGGTATTGGAGCAGAAACAGACTTGTGAACCTATGGAATAGAGCTGAGTATCCTGACACCCATCCTCAAATACATGATCATTGAATTTTGGATAAAGGAACAAAAAAATATGAAGCAGTGTAAGGAAAGCCTCTTCAACAAGTGGTACTGGGAAAACTGGGCAGCTACCTGTTAAAAGTGAACTTAGGCCTGTGTCTAACACCATGCACAAAAGTCAGATCAAAATGGATTAAAATAACAATATCAGACCTGAATCCATAAAGTACATTGAACAAAATATAGGAAAAACCCTACATGACATTGAAGCTAAAGGTACCTTCAAAGAAGAAGCACTACTAACAAAGCGAATGGAAGCAAAGATAAACACATAGGACTACATGAAACTAAAAAGCTTCTGTGCCTCAAAAGAAGCTGTGACCAAGATACAAAGACAGTCCATAGAATGGGAAAGACTATTTACACAATACCCATCTGATAAGGGTATTGGGTATTCACCCAATACCCATCCAGGATATATCAGGCACTAGTAGAACTTTACAAGAAGAAAACAGCCAAACCCATCAAAAAATGGGAAGAAATGAACAGAAACTTCATCAAAGAAGACATTCGAACGACCAAAAGGCATATGAAAAATGATCATCATCACTAATCATCAGAGAAATGCAAATCAAAGCAACAATGAGATATCATCTCATACCACAGAGACTGGCGCATATCCAAAAAAAGCAAGAACAACCAGTGCTGGAGTAGATGTGGGGAGAAAGGAACTCTCTTCCATTGTTAGTGGGAATGTTGACAACTACAGCCTTTTTAGAAAACAATATTTCTCCAAAAACTAGAAATTGAGTTCCCATTTGACCCAGCAATACCACTCCTGGGAATATTCCCTGGGAAGCTAAAAAGACACAGCAGAAACACCATTTACACTTCTATGTTCATAGCAGCACTATTCACAATATCCAGAATCTGGAAACAACCAGAGTGCCCGAGAACAGGTGACTGGATAAAGAAACTTTCGTATATCTACACAGTGAAATATTATGCAGCTGTCAGGGAAAATGAAGTTATGAAATTGCCTATAAATGAATAGACATAGAGGATCATGCTGAGCGAAATTAGCCAGAGGGAAAAGGACAGCTATAGAATGACTGCATTTATTTGTGGAATATAAAAATAAAATAGTCATGTCAAGAGACTCACAGACATGGGGGCAGAGCTGCTACTAGCTCTCCCTGTGCCCAGTCGTTCACGAGGTTCCCGGGATGGATGGCGGGTTCTAGCCCTGGCCCGCCACCCCAGCAGAGCCTCGCAACAATCCAGATGATCCCCACTCCATGAGGGCCTCCATTTTCCACATCCGAACTTCCCCCTTGTCAGAACTCCACCCAGCACACCAGCCTATCACAGCCTGGCTCATCGAGATCCACCCTCCACCCTAGAGCAGTCTTTTTTTAAATCCGGCCCAGGTATGCTGATCCAGAGACTCACAGACATGGGGCAGAGCTGCTACTAGCTCTCCCTGTGCCCAGCCGCTCATGAGGTGCCTGGGAGGGATGGCGGGTTATAGCCCTGGCCGCCACCCCAGCAGAGCCTCGCAACAATCCAGACGACCCCCCACCCCATGAATGAGGGCCTCCATTTTCCACATCTGGACTTCCCCCTTGTCAGAACTCCACCCAGCAGACCAGCCTATCACAGCCCAGCTTGTGCGGCCACATAGTTCATCAGTAAATACTGGATTTAGCGATGACTACAAGAGTATGCTACCCACAAGGCAGAGCCTGGCAAGCTACCAGTGTCATATTTGATATGCCAAATACCAGTAACAATTATAGACCTCATTCCCATGACCTGATAGAATGGTTTGAGGCTCTTTATGTTCCTGGAGCAAGCAGGTGCCCTTGGGCTCTACTAGCATGAGACAGGACATATGGAGATGTTACTGCCCGCCCGAGCAAATCGATGATGAACGGGAAGACAATGATACAGTGATACAGTCATGTCACATATGTCACGTGTCTTCCTGTTGTTCATCGATTTGCTCGAGTGGGCACCAGTAACGCCTCCATATGTCCCCTGTAGCATGCTAGTGTAGCCCTAGGGCATCTGCTCACTACAGGAATACGAAGAGCCTCAAACCATTCGTCCATCATCGTTACAGTTCTTGGCATATTGAATATAACACAGGTACCTTGCCAGGCTCTGTTGTGTGGGTGGGATACTCTCGGTAGTAGGTAGGTCTCAGTTCATTCATTTATTGATGAATAACTAACACCATTCATTTATTGATGAATTAACTGAGATAAAAATAATAAATGAAAATAGGTAAATAAAAACAGATCACTTGTCACTTGTCTTCTCATTGATCATGGATTTGCTCAAGCGGGCACCAGTAACATCTCCATTCGTCCCTATCACGTGCTTGTGCAGCCCCTAGGGCATCTGCTCTCTACAGGAACACGAAGAGCCTCAAACCATTCAGTCAGGTCATGGGAATGAGGTCCATCATCGTTACTGTACTTGTCATATTGAATTCAACATGGGTAGCTTGCCAGGCTCTGCCATGCGGTTGGGATAATCTCGGTAGTAAGTAGGCTCTCAGTTCATTCATTTACTGATGAACCACGAGGCTGCCATGTGGCTGTGCACAATGGGGAGAGCCAGTAGCAGCTCTGCCCCATGTGTCTGTGTCTCTGGTTCGAGCATACCTGGGCTTGAAATAGGCTTCTCTATAGGATGGAACTCTAACGAGCAGGACTTGAGATCGGCTTTTCTCTTGGGTGGAGCTCTGATGAGCTGTGGAGTCCAGATGTGGAAACATCCAAACTCCAAATAAAAATAGATAAAAAAATAAAATAGTATGATACCAATATCTAAGGTCAGACAAAACATGGATCAGGAGGTCTTGTCAGTGGGTGGAATCTAACTCAAGTACGTGGGAGTCAGAGGTTAGGTAAGACAGAGAAAGGAACAGAGTCTTAATAATTTTTGGAAATGATAATACCAGCCTAGAACTGAGCATTGAATGTAGGCAAAGTGTTGGAGGACAGGCTTAGTTAGTTTGGGAGTTTTGTTGTTTTGCCCACTCCCAGCTTAATCTATTTAAGCCACGGTTCATCCTAATGAGACCTCTCTTCTATGTAAACATTGCTAGAGGGTGTGGCAGTTACAGAAGTCACCTTGACTGAATAACTTCTGACTTATACATCTACTAAGACTTCTATGTTTTCTAGATTGGGCACAGCTCCTTTATACCCACTGCACCCAGCGTGGGACAGTTAGAATTTACCAGGAGACTACCATCCTGGCTACGTTGAGACTACAGGAAAACTATAGGAAGGATCATACTAGTTTGCTCTAAGCAGGCGAGTGTGACCCTTTCAGTACACGAGAACAAGATAGTCAGAATCACCCTGGTGCAGATAATAATAAGAAGGACCTTGTGGGTACCATCTAGATTACATAAAGCTCATGAAGTTAAGATGTATTACTTTATACCAGCCCCTCTCTCTCTCTCCAGTGTTTTACATAAGAGATAATCTCGGGATTAGTCTTTGGTGTAACCTTTGTTTATACCTGCAATAGGGTGTGGCACTACACTCTGTTTAGAGTTCTTTGTTGACATGACCCTCCCGGTGGATTACTTTGGTGTATATAAGGGGGCTGACTTGAGGCCCCTTCACTTTTACCTTTTGACCTTTGGGCCTTTTAGCTTTCGGCTTTTGGCTCCTGTGGCTTTTGGCTCCTCAGCCTTGCGGCTTTTGGCTTTTTGCTTTTTGGCCTTTTGCTCCATCTTCTGGGTAGGACTCAGCTCGGGTGAGATCTCTCTTTGGTGGGAGACTTAGACTCTTTTGTATGGTCTAAATTCGGACCAGAGCTAAAGTTTGTTCATTATATTGGAGTATTGTGGAAGAGCTTTTGTACTATTAAAAGCCTTTTTGGAACTGCACCGGACTCGTGAGTTTTCATCTGTTCTCCTGGCGTCCCTCGGAGGTAGAAGAGAACCTCTGCCCTGACACTGTCGGGGACCCCGGCAGCGTTCCCCAACAGCAAAGGAATATACATGACAGCCTCTAAATGTATGTATTGCAAGCCTCAATGTGTAAGAGAAGGGAGAGAGAAAGAGAGAAAGAGAGAGAAAGAGAAGAGAGGCAAAGTGACTGCCATAGAGGCAGGTGGGAGAGGGGAGAGGGAATTGGGGACATTGGTGGTGGGAAATGGGCATTGGTGGAGGGACTGGTGCTGGAACTGTATGATTGAAACCCAAACATAGACATCTTTGTACTTGTATATCTCACGGTGGTATAATAATTTTTTTAAAAAACCTAATTTCCCTCAAAAATAAATAGAAGAAAACTCATTGAAAAAAAGAATATTTTTAACTCCTGCAGGATTCTGGGCCTTATATTTGCATGCGATTTTTCTGTATATTGAGTTATTCATTTGTGAATTCATATGTTGCTTTAGAGCAAAAGCTCTTGACTTATATTTGTAGCCCCAGATCTAGTAGATAAACATTAAGATACTATGAAACGTTACATAATTGAACTGAAGCAAATTCCAATTAATAAAAATATCTTAACAATATAAAAATCAATATATCAGGAAATATTTTGCATAAGATAAAAGGACATTAAGATAGAGTTAATAGAAATTAAACTGGGACCGGAGTGATAGTCCAGTGGGAAGAATGCTTGCCTTGTACACTGTCGACCTGGATTCAATCCCTGGCATCCCATATTGCCCCAGAGCACTGGCAGGAGTAATTCCTGAGTGCAGAGCCAGGAGTAACCCCTGAGCATCACCAGTTTGACCCAATAAAGCAAAAAAAAGCTAAACTAAGTTAGACTTAGCTTTCTGATAATTATAGTAAAAGAAAATTTTACCAAGGTGAATCATGAACAGGACAGGATCTGTAGATTGAGAGTTGTGGGTCTTGTGTTTTTAACATATATTTGACCCACATATTTTACCAACAAATAAATATTTCATTACTATTCTATTTTATTCCAAGAACTTTCTAATTATAAACATGTATATCTTCTTGATATAGTGTTACTGATTCTACAGGACAAATTTCTTCTATAAACTGAGTACTCGTAGAAAAATGAAAATCATTAGATAATCATATGTCAACACAAAACTTAATCTTATCTTTCCCAAAGTGGAAACTTCACCTCTTTATTTTGAAATGATCCATTTACTACTTATTTCCTGTTTGAGTTTATAAATTTAACACACAAAATGTGTCTAAAGTGTACTGAAAGCTTAAAATCCTCTACAGGGTATGAACCACACCTAAGAATAAGATCAAATACCTGGAACAAGCAGGAGGCTAATCCCCAGAGTAAACATAGACACTGAGACATGTGCATCAAGCAGTACCATGGAGTTGAGTATTTTCAGTGCAGATTCTACACTGGCACTTTCTGCAAGCACAGGGTAGATTAAAAATACCATGTAGTATTATGATACCAATATCCAAGGTCAAGTGAAACATATATCAGGAGGTCTTGTCAAAGGTGAAAATTATCACAAACGTGTGAGAGTCAGAGGCTAGGTAAGACAGAAAATGGAACAGTGTGCTAACTATTGTTGAGGGTACTAATGCCAACCTAGAACTGAGCATTAAATAGAGGCAAAAAGATACACATGACAACCCTTTAATGTATGTTCTGTAATCCATAGTCTGGAAGGGAAGGAAAAGAGAAAGAGAGAGAAAGGGAAAGAAATAAAGAACCTGCCATGGAGGCGGGCTGGGGAGGTGGGAGGGAACCGGGGACGTTGGTGGTGGGAGATGGGCACTGGTGGCGGGATGGGTGCTGGAACACTGTCTGACCAAAAACCCAAATAAGAACTTTTTAACTGTATATCTTTGTAATTGTAAAAATACAAAATTTTTTAAATACCATGTAGGGCCAGGGGGATAGTGCAGCAGGGAAGACACTTACCTTGCACTAGGCTGATCCAAGTTCGATTCCTGCATCCCATATGGTTCCCTAAGCACCTCCAAGAGTAATTCCTGAGTCAGAAGCAAGGCCTGAGTATCGCTGGGTATGGCCCACTCTCTCCCCACCACAGTCAAACAGCATCATGTAGTGTACGCCATGACTAACTAAATAAACCATGTAGATAAATAAGCCCAGTGAAGTCATGACTAACTAAATAAACCATGTGCCATATATAAATACTTTTGAAGAAAATATGTAAACATTTTAGTGAGGTAAGCATTCTGTTTGCTAATTAAGAACTGCCATACTTTACTTTGTTTTCCTACTTTTTTGAGCCTTGTCAACATGTTTAGACATCTAAGCCCCAGCATTGTTCGGTCCTGTGAACCCAGGACTTGCCCTGTTTCTTTCTTTTCTGTGTGACTGTTTGGGGTGTGGGACGACAGAGAGATCAAGCAGGGCTCATGAGGTTCTGGGACCCTTCTGTGACTCTTGACCTACAAGACTGATGGTACCTTCAATGTATGAAAGACACAAAATTTTAAGGACCCTATGGTTCTGGGGACCACCTCAGCCTCTCTGTGGTAGTGGGGGGTCTCCAGAGATACACCGGTGATGCCAGAGATCAATTCAGGATAAGCCATGTGCCAGGCTTGCACTTTTACCCTCGTGCTGTCTGTCTTGGTGTTATCTCTATTTTCTTAACTTGCAAATAAGGATCATAAAGTACCTCATGAATCTTTTACCTGTCACCCTATTTTACCTCAACAGGGTCTTATGAGCACTGCAGGGTGTAGGCCTGGAGGCTCTGATCCCTGCTGACATGGCCCTGATGGCTCCAGCACCACTTGGTGCAGCCCTTCATCTTCTGGCCCTGTTGGCAGAGATTATTGGTACTGCCACCTGGGCCCCTGAGCATTGCTTCTAAGGCCAACATAAATATTAATGCACTTTATATAATTAATGTATCTTATATTTATTTCATTTTATTCAACATTTAAAATAAGACTATGTTCCTCTTTAACTTAATAAATAGAATTTTGTAATGAGCATTTACAAATTTTTATCACAGTACAGGCTCCAACTTTTTCCAAATCATTGATGGTGAGCAAATTAACATACTTCAATTTACATACTTTAAGTTATTTCTTAATAATTTAGTTATTAAATCACAGAATTTAAATTATATGACTATTTATTTGCTTCTGAATGCAGACAGCTCTAAGCACTTAGTAGAGACAATAAACCACAATGTCTATGGCTGGTTTTGGAAACTTAAAATTGCAAAAGCAATACACAGGTAAGCAGACAAATATTATTTGAGAGGATATATCCAATGAATTCAGAAGAGAGAGAACAAAATTCTAGCAAGTGCACTATTCAGAACAAGTTTCTGAGAGATGGTCAGGGCTTGGATAAACTGACCAAAGAGACAGGATGCAAGCAAATTGCATCATTTATGGAAGAGGATCTAGCTTGATTTGATTTGAGGTAGCAGGAACCTGTAGAATGATTCATAAGAATTTGAATGGGTCTAGATTATTGAAATTCTGAGAATGGGGAAACAAAGCCTTTTTCAGTATCTTAGCACAACAGAAATATATTCCTTGTTCATGCCACATAGCAATGCTTATTGGATGGTGACCTTGTTCCATAGATTTGTTCAAGTATCAGGTATAATGGGCAGTTTCCCATCATGTGGCGCTTATCTCATGGACAAGAAGAAAGCTCCTCTGCCAGAAGAAGACACCTAAGCGCCAACCATATTGCAACAGAGGTTGGAAAAGGGAGAGAAGCCCATGTAATATAAGATATGCATTACTATCTCTACTGCACTATTATTTTCCCTTCTATTTCAAAATCAAATTGTTATCTGATTTTGCCTTTGGTAAAGTAGATCTATCAATTTCCACATTTTTCCATTGACTAACAATCAGAAAATGTTCATATATTCTCTACAGGATCATGACAAAGGGTTTTACTGTCACACCGCCCTCAACAATAGAGATCAGGATCAAAGCAGAAGGCTGAAGAGCCTGCCTCTGCGCGCACACTTCAGTTCTATGGGGTTTGGCTGTAATGTCTTTGTATTGTTTGCTTAGGACTCTTGATTATGTAATCATCCCTAAGAGAAGTTGTCACCAAGAGTTAATATGCGACTGAAAGGACATGTATGTATAGCAGGTTATTAAATGCAAATTTTCCTTTGCAGTTTGGACAAAGACCCCAAAATACTGCAGCCGTTGCCAAACATCTGTATGCCAAATAGGCTGAGAAATCACATGTGTCTCCCATTAAGGTATTGTGAAACTGGTTCTTCTGGCCTTAGCCCATCAGCCACCTCCAGGTTATAATGAGAAGGCCAAGAATGCATTCCCTGAATGAAAAAGGCCAGGAGGGAGGATTTTTTTGGAGACAGCTCTTTTCTATGTTGTGGTCCCTATTTCAAAAAGGAAGAAGAGGGGTTAGAGAAGGAGCGGAGTGAGAGTCTCTAATAAAACTCATAGATACAACATTTACGATCTGTTTAGCACAGAAGTCACTAACCTAAATGTTAGCAGTACTAAGTAAAACACAACTTTATTTGTGTTGGCAGAGAGGCTTTCACCTGGTAGTCCTAAGGGACTATTCCTGGTTCCGTGCTTAACAGTGACCCTTGGCAGTGCTTGGGAGTGCATATGCGGTTAAGGAATCAAACCAGGACAACTGCCAGCAAAGCAAAATTTGTGCTGCCTCTCCAGCACCCCTTTCTCTCTGTTTCAGTCATGTTGTGGAGGAAGGAATGGAAACAGTTTAACCTATAATTGAACCTTCACTTAATACCAGCCACATTTTTTAGACAGGTTGATCAACAATCCTCATTTGGTTGGGAAGGAATGTTTGAGATCCAATCATAAACCAGGAAACTCCCAAGCAAACTACCTTATATTACTACATAATCATCACTGATTTCCTGACAATGTGGGAGAGTGAAGAGCAAAAAACTGAGGTGTAACCATTACGTGAATCTTTTAAATTGTACAGGTACTCAAAAACAGGGTACAATGGTTATACAGTGTAATATGGTAGCATGGTTGATTATGCTATTTAAAACTTTATTTCTTGTTCCCAGACCACTGTATACTGAAATATAAAGGCATTGTAAACCATGGCTACTTTTGTTTCCCCTTCCTTAGTCTACACTCTTCATTTATGTTTCCTGTTTGTTGACGTGTCAGCTTCGATGTTGCCCTTTGTTCTCTTTTATTGTGTAATACTAAGAAGAATTTTTTTTATCTAAATTCCATTACTTCCATTTAACAGACTCTAAAAGGTGAAAGGTAATGAAAATGGAGTGCTCTCTCTGTCTACCGTCTTAAACAGAAATTGTAAGATTCTTTTGAGTTTCACATGCCAATATTTCTGTGGATAAGTGAGTCCTACTTCCACTTTTCGAGACACTTCTCTTTGTGCAGCTTGTACTTCACTGGCCCTAAACACCTTATTTTCTGTCTCTGTTCAGTCATTTCAACAATTGGAACAGAATTACTTTCATCATTCAAAATATAAACACAAGCACTAAGTTAATATAATGCATTCAGTTATTTAAAAAAGAAAAAAGACTCGAATAAACAGTTACTTTTGAGAATACTACTGAAATGAACACACATTAAAATATAATACCAATTAAAAATTTTTAAATCCTTTAAGAATATATTTGTGAATTCAGGAGTTGCATCTCATAAATAATTGTAATGGAGCAAGTTTAATCATAGTTGCATAGTTTACTTTCAAAAGTATGGGAAATTATAATATCTTTAGACTTTGTTTAAAATACTCTAGAATTTTGGCAGGTTCTTTTTAAATATAAATTTTGCAAGGTTCAGTTAACTAGCCTCTATTAAAGAGAACATTTTCCTAAGAAACATTCTAAGCCAGTTCATATATTTAAAAAGGTAGATGTTCGTCTACCTGATTTCTCATCCCCAGTGTTTTAATTCTCAGGTCAAAATATTTTTTCTTTGAAGCTTGAAATATCTACTATCTCCTGAATATTTATAGCTAATTATAACCTATCAACTCTAGCTTTTTATGATCTCATTTACCATCAATAGGCAGTGAGGTTTTTTATTTACAATTCTTTAATTATTTTTGGCTTTTTTGGGTCACACCTGGTGATACTCAGGGGTTACTCCTGGCTCTGCACTCAGGATTTACTTATTCCTGGCAATGCTCGGGAGACTATATGGAATGCCGGGATCTAACCCAGATTTGCCATATGCAAGACAAACTCCCTACCTACCCACTGTAGTATGGCTCTGGCCATTTTTTACAATTTTTTTAATTGTAACATAGTTTTCTGTTTCAAATGTGAACCATGTCAAAATAATAGTAATGCAGAAAAATGAGTAAATAGATTTTAGGAAAAGAAACATTCTCAGTTGACAAATCTGAAAAGAAAACCAGAAAGCACTCAATTTAGACACTTTTCTATTTATTGTTATTGTTGCAAGTAGATGTGTTTGAATCAGTTTTAACCATCTCCTCATAATTATTTTTAGTTATTTCTGCAAAATAACAATATTTTTTAATCTCAAGATGATTTACTTTGTTATAAACACTTTGTTGGACTATAAAAAAATAATCTGAAAAACGAGTTTTTTCTCTGCCAAATAAGAATAGTGGTTCAATAAAATTCCAAATATGAAAAAAATACATCTTCTTAAAAAAAACTTATTTCAATGTCTTCTACAGTATAAAGACCCTTTAGGGCCGGAGATACAGTACAGCAGTAGAAGGCTTATCTTGCATGCAGTAGACCTGAGTTTTATGAGATGATCTCATTTTCGATCAAACTGAAAAATATCTAGTTCTTTAAGTCACACAATACAAGAATATATTTCTGCGTATCTCTAATATATAGGAATTTCTTAAGTCACATAAATACTTGTGACTGACTTATGACAACAGAGTGGGATCTTGGTTACAATTATTCTATATGTTCATTTCCACTAAAATACTTGATTTTTAATTGCATATGAAGGAAAGTTATTTGTGAATTACATATATGAAGTAATGTGATTTAGAGCCAACTGCTGGACTAGAGCCGTTACAGACTGGATCCCACAGGATGTCAAAAGATCACGTGGCTGCCCACCTACAAGATGTCAGACTTCTTCCTAAAGACCCTGAATGAACGGTTTGAGGCTCTTCGTATTCCTGCTACACTGGCATGTGATAGGGTCAAATGGAAATTTTACTGGCGCCCGCTCAAGCAAATCGATGAATAACGGAATGTCAAGTGATCAAGTGATATATGAAGTTATATATGAAGGAGAAATGAAAGAAGAAAAAATTGAGGACATCTGTGGAAGTATAAAACTGAGGAAAACTAGTCACTGAAAATAGGATGATTTGTGAGATTTATTGCAACTATAAAATTTTCTATAAAAAATAGCCGATCTCTCTCCATGGCGGTTCATCAGTAAATGCACGAGATGAGAGCCTACTGCTTGCTGAGAGTATCCCACCCACATGGCAGAGCCTGGCAAGATACGTGTGTTGTATTTGATATGCCAAAAACCAGTAACAATTATAGACCTCATTACCATGGCCTGAAGGAATGGTCTGAGACTCTTTGTTCTCCTGGAGAGAGCAGATGCCTTTCGGCTACACTAGCATTGGACAGGACGTATGGAGTTGTTACTGGTGCCCACTCGAGCAAATCAATGAACAATGGGAAGACAAGTGATACAAGTAATACAAGTGATAAAATTTCTAAAAATCCACTGGGTGTCTATGTGCCTCATCCTACTAGTTCTCCTCAGTAGCTTCAGAAGGCAATGAACCAATTTGTCAGTTTTTCTGGCTTATTCTAGCCAAGCCAAGATGAAATCTACTGAGAGAATGAATATTTAAGAATTAACAAATAAAATTCTCAACAATTCTATCTTACTGTAGACATAAGCACTCAATAGAGGATCACCAGCCTATGGGTAGATTTCCAGGTTGATTTCTTAGTAATATTTTTCCACAGAAATATTTAGGAAATTTATTTTTTCTTTTTTTTGTTTGTTTTTTTTTTTTTTTTTTTAATTTTTTTTATTTTTACAATTACAAAGATATACAATTAAAAAGTTCATATTTGGGTTTTGGTCATACAGTGTAGCAGCACCCATCCCGCCACCAGTGCCCATCTCCCACCACCAACGCCCCCGGTTCCCTCCCCCTCCCCCAGCCCTCCTCCATGGCAGGTTCTTTATTTCTTTCCATTTCTCTATCTTTCTCTTTTCCTTCCTCTCCAGACTATGGATTACAGAACATACATTAAAGGGTTGTCATGTGTATCCTTTTGCCTCTATTTAATGCTCAGTTCTAGGTTGGCATTAGTACCCTCACAATTGTTAGCACACTGTTCCATTTTCTGTCTTACCTAGCCTCTGACTCCCACACCTTTGTGATAATTTCCACCTTTGACAGGACCTCCTGATGTATGTTTCACTTGACCTTGGATATTGGTATCATAATATGTACCTATATATTTATGTTATGCAGATAAATGCAGTCATTCTGTAACTGTCTCTCTCCTTCTGGCTAATTTCGCTCAACATAATCTTCTCCATGTCCATCCATTTGTAGGCAAATTTTATAACTTCATTTTTCCTAACAGCTGCATAGTATTCCATTGTGTAGATGTACCAAAGCTTTTTTATCCAGTCATCTATTTTCGGGCACTCGGGTTGCTTCCAGATTCTGGCTATTGTGAATAATGCTGCTATGAACATAAAAGTAGGGATGGTGTTTCCCTGCATTTTTGGTTTCCCAGAGTAGATTCCCAGGAGTGGTATGGCTGGGTCAAATGGGAGTTCAATTTCTAGTCTTTGGAGGAATGTCCATATTGTTTTCCAGAAAGGCTGTACCAGCCGGCATTCCCACCAACAATGGATGAGTGTCCCCTTTTCCCCACACCCACGCCAGCACTTGTTGTTCTTGTTCTTTTGAATATGTGCCAGTCTCTGTGGTGTAAAGTGGTATCTCATTGTTGTTTTGATTTGCATCTCTCTGATGATTAGTGATGATGAGCATTTTTTTCATGTTTTTTGGCCATTCGAATTTCTTCCCTTGCTGAAGTTTCTGTTCATTTCTTCTCCCCCATTTTTTGATGGGGGTTGTTTGTTTTCTTCTTGTAAAGTTCTACCAGTGCCTGATATATCCTGGATATTAACCCCTTATCAGATGAGTATTGGGTGAATATTCTTTCCCATTCTGTGGACTGCTTTTTTTATCTTAGTCACTGTTTCTTTTGAGGTGCAGAAGCTTTTTAGTTTCATGTAGTCCCATATATTTATCTTTTCTTCTAGTTGCTTTGTTAGAGATGTTTCATCTTTGAAGATGCCTTTAGCTTCAATGTCATGGAGGGTTTTTCCTATATTTTCTTCAATGTACTTTATGGATTCAAGTCTGATATTGAGATCTTTAATCCACTTTGATCTGATTTTTGTGCATGGTGTTAGACACAGGTCCAAATTCATTTTTTTACATGTCGCTGCCCAGTTTTCCCAACACCACTTATTGAAGAGGCTTTCCTTACTCCATTTTAGACTCGTTGCACCTTTATCACCCCTGTCTTACTTGCCTTGTCTTACTAATAAACCTTAGACCACCCTGATCATATTGGCATTGTTTTAAAGGAAATGGAGTGCCTAAGTTTCAGCTTCCAAATGCAGAGGTGCATCTCTCCACTGACTTCACATAAGGGCCAAATTCTCTCGTGAAGCACTGGGCCTCTTGAAGAAAATCAGTATCATGAGGCATCATTAAAATCCCCACAGCCGAGAGACAAAAAATACACTAAAGGGATTTAGTGGTTGATTTTCAACATGTGGCATATAATTGTCAATTTTTAGACTCAAACAGTAAGTAGTTTCCCAGCAGGCTTAATATTTTGTTTATCTCAACTTCAGAAATTTATTTCCCTGTGACTGAAATAATTGTCACAAAAGACAAAATGTAGATGATATTTCTGAGAAAGAAAAAAAACATTTCTCCTTCACATTTCCTTAATGTAACAAGATCCATAAATTTTAATGACCTCTGAGGATTTGGCTGTATCTATAATTGTAGAAATTATACATGGTAATGAATCATTGTTTTCTCCATTTTCTGAAGGCTGTCTTAATACCACGTGAACATTGTCCAATTTTTTCTGGCCTTTAGCCATAGTATATACACAAGCCATACTGAACAATTAAATGTCTACTTTTCAGTCAGAATGGTTTCACTTTGTAGCATTAGTGGAGAAAAAGTGATTTAATACATCTTCTTAGCAGTTGCCTGTCATTACATTTCCTACATTTCTAAACTCTCTTTTAAAATATATACAATATTAAAATTTTAAATCCTGGGGGCCTGAGCAGTAATCCAGCAGTTAGGGCATTTGCTTTGCATGCAGCTGACCTGGGTTCTATCCCCAGCATCCCTTATGGTCCCCGAGCACTGCCAGGAGTAATTCCTAAGTGCAGAGCCAGAAGTAAACCCTGAGCATTGCAGGGTGTGACCTAAAAAACTAATAGATAGATAGACAGACAGACAGACAGACAGACAGATAGACAGATAGATAGATAGATAGATAGATAGATAGATAGATAGATAGATAGATAGATAGATAGATAGATAGATAGATAGATAGATAGATAGATAGATAGATAGATAGATAGATAGATAGATAGATAGATAGATAGATAGATAGATAGGTAGGTAGGTAGGCAGGTAGGTAGGTAGGTAGATAGATAGATAGGTAGGTAGGTAGGTAGGTAGGTAGGTAGGTAGATAGATAGATAGATAGACAGACAGACAGACAGACAGACAGACAGACAGACAGACAGACAGACAGACAGACAGACAGACAGACAGACAGACAGATAGATAGATAGATAGATAGATAGATAGATAGATAGATAGATAGATAGATAGATAGATAGATAGATAGATAGATATGTGAATGTGCGAATTAATTAATTAATTAATTAATTTTTGAATTCTGACATTTATTTTTTTCTAGTGATTTTCTTCCTTATCCCTTCGGAAAATTAATCACTTTAGGTCTGAAATTTTTTATTTTAAAATGAGGAAATTGTATCAAATATTACTGAAGGGTTTTTCCAGAAGTACCTATTTCCTGCTGTCAATAAACCAGCCTAGAGGCCAGATGTTGATTTTAAGTACTATCCATCAATTAAAGGAATCAAGGCTTCTTGGAGAAAGTATTGATCCCAAACTCTAACAAGGAACATGTAAAGCACTGTGTGGTGCCAAAAAGTAAAAATGTGTTTGGAAAATAATTGGCCAATGTCAAAATGGCTCAGGAACCATTTGAAAGAGCTCCAGTTACCAAGACAGAATAACTTGAGTATAAAATTAAATAATTGGTAGTATCAAATTACTAAAAAAATAAAATTGCATAAAACAAAACTACATAAAATAAAATAAATATCCATGAGTTCATACTCAATGATTTTGAAGAATACATTGCAAGATAATTCCAATCAATCAGCATGAAATAAATGAGGGAGAGAAGAGAAAGTGATTATTATAACTAATCACAAAAGCCATGAAAAAAATGTAAAAAGTTGTCATCAAACAATAATGATAAATGGAAATAAATACTTTTATAATGTTATAGGATCTCCAGCAAGATAATAACCACTTAAGAAGAAAAATATCCCCAGTTTTGTCATGGAGAAATTAGCAAATGCTACTTAATCAATTGGTCAAAATTAGCATCATTCGTAATAAGGAAAATCAACATCATGTAGCCCCCAACCAAACGCTCCCTTCTGCCTTCTTACAAAAAATAAATATTTCTACTCTAATCCTAGTCTACTATAAACAAAATTGGTATAAATTGAGGAAAACTCTTAAAAATAATTGACTGATACCTTTTGAATGTGTTCAGATCTTAGAATACATTTAGAAAAAGTAAGCATTGTCACAGACTGAGAGACATTAGGATTTACCACTGAATATTATGTGGGTCTTAGAATTTAATCATCAAGCAAAACAGACTTAAGAAAAAATCCTGGTGAAATTTGAATTAGGTGTACGACGGCAGAGCCTGGCAAGCTACCAGTGTCGTATTTGATATGCCAAATACCAGTAACAATTTTTGACTTCATTCCCATGACCTGATGGAATGGTTTGAGGCTCTTTATGTTCCTGGAGCAAGCAGATGCCCTTGGGCTCTACTAGCATGGGACAGGACATATGGAGATGTTACTGGTGCCCTCTCGAGCCAATTGATGATGAACGGGAATACAGTGATACAGTGATACAGTATGAAATAGTTTATTGCAATATATCAATGATGTTTTTCTTCTTTAAATAGTAGTGTTCTGATTTCAATCCATCTTTGTATAAAATCTTGGGCAAAGATACTAAGGAACTCTGCAATTATTTTGTGAATTGAAATTATGTCAATCTAAACAAATATTTTAAAGTGCTTTAATTGGAGTGACTTACAGTTTTGAAATGAGAATGATGTTTCTTAATAAATACTTATTGAATGACTCTGACAGACACCATGCCAAGAACTCTCAGAGTATGTGAACACATACACATGCCAAACACACACACACACACACCACTAATATTTTAAATAATCCTACTCACTAATTTTAAGGCAATAATTCCATTTTACCAGAACTGATGTCACTTCACTTCATTTGTATCACTTGTCTTCCCGTCTTTCATTGATTTGCTCAAGCGGGTGCTAGTAACATCTCCATTTGTTGAAAATGAGGTCCATTATTGTTACTGGTTTTGGCATATCGAATACACCCTGGGTAGCTTGCCAGGCTCTGCAGTGGCTCTGGGTTCACCCCAGGGGGCCCAGTCTTCTATGTTAGACAATCAACCATATAGGGCTCAGGGGCAGAGCCCTGGGTATGGACAAGCCTGTCTCCTGTCTGCCACCTGTGACAATGCAGCTGGGCACTGCAGCCACACCTGCAACACCTTAAGGGGCAGAATTGATGTCAAATATCTCTAATTATAATGCAGGTATTTTATGTATTTACGACTTAAAAAATCTCAACAGAATTTTGCAGGATTTATAAACTCTAGGTTTTAAGTTAAAATCTTATCAAATATATTTATTCCTAAATTTCACATAGAAGATAAATATATGCAAGAATCTCTAAGGAATTTTAAAGACTTTAACAAATATTAAAATATACTTAAAATCTTTAATCATTAAAGTGTGATAAGAGAAGAAAAGATCAAGAAACTTGATACAGAATCAGAAATACATTCATCTCTGAGAAAGTAATGTGAGTGGCAGTGACATTTTAATCTAGTGAAGAAATGTTAATTATTCAATAAATGACTAAGATAATTAGAAATTATTTGAAGAAAAATAAAATGTATCTATTCATTAAATATATTTAGAACCAACATACTTTAGAAATTGGGATTAAATCTCTTGCCAACTCCATGAAATAAAAGACTATATTTTCAATACAGTCTTTTAAAATTTTAAAAGTCAATAAAATTTTAATTTATAATAAAATTTTCAATTATAAAATTGAATTTTATAATTCAATACATTTTGTCAATAAAATTTTAATTTACAATAATAAATTAAAATGTTAGTCTCTAAAAAAAAACCACAGAGGATAGATTTTATAATCACAGGATGAAAATAACCCTTGTCCACAAGATAGAAAACCTTAATGGGGGTCAGAGTGGTAGGATAGCAGGCACGGCATTTGCCTCTCATGCAGCTAATCTAGGTTTGATCCCCATCACTCCATATGGTGCCCCAAGCACCTCTAGGAGTCATTTCTCGGTGCAGAGCCAGGAATCCCTTGAGCATTGCTGGTGTTGCAAAAAAAAAGAGAGAGAAATGAAAAACAGACCATTACATTACAAAGGAAAACACTGAAAATTTTTATTTCATATAATTTTAGTATTTTTCATTTTAACAGATAATATATGTTTATAGTACCTTCTAAAGCATAAAATACCAAATTACAGCATGTGGGATAGTTTGTCACTTGTCACTTGTTTTCCCATTGTTCGTCAATTTGCTTGAGAGGGAACCAGTAATGCCTCCATTCGTTGGGAATGAGATCCATTATTGTTACTGTTTCTGACATATCAAATACACCACAGATAGCTTGCCAGGCTCTGCCATGGCTCTGGGTTCATCCCAGGGGGTCCAGTCCTTTTCTATGTCAGACCATCAACCATCCTGGCCCATGGGTCAGAGCCCTGGGTAGACATACACCTGTCTCCTGTCTGCTGCCTGCCAACGCAGCCAGGCACTACAGCCACACCTGCAACACCCTCAAGGGGCAGGGAGATAGTTTATAAAATATTTTATTTTAATTTTAATTTTTTGCTTGTTTTATGAGTCAGGGTCACTCCTGGCCTTGCTCAGGGGTTACTCTTGGCTCTGAACTCATGAATTACTCCTGGAGGTACTCAGTGGACCATTTGGGATGCTGGGGATTGAATCCGGTTGGCCACGAGCAAGGCAAATGCCCTGCCAGCTGGACTATCACTTCATACCATTAAAATATTTTAATATGTAAAAAACATTAATTACTCACACAGATTATTAGTATATTGAAATACACATATCTTTTGACTCAATTTAACTTCTTTGAACTACAAATTACACAATCAAATATGTATATAGAAAGATACATGGGAAAGAGCATTTGAACTGTTTGTAAGAGCAAAATGTGGAAGAAATCATAATATTCTTTAAAAGAGCAATAGTAAAAAATCATAAAGTATATTTTTTAAATAACCATGTAGTTGTATTTTTATGAGTAGTATATATAAATATGTATATATATAATTTTATGAGGTAGCACATTCATATATATGTATAAAATGTTTTTAAGATATTCTATGTGTAACAAGCAGGTTGCCTATCCACCAACAGAGATGTATGTTTTATATTTGCATACATATGTATATGTCAAATAAGATAAACTTATATTTTTACTCTACGTTTATTATGTATTTTTCTGACTTGAATTTTTATGTTGGATATATATTAACTTACAGAGTTTGTAAAAATTGCATTTTTATTGTGACATTATATAGTGACAAAATAAGCTTCCATATGACTTAAAGTGAATCTATTTAAATATAGTTATTTGAACCAATTTTTAAGGTCACACTTAAAAATTTAAAAAATGCTGAGAATACAATATGTAACAAAAATGTGTATTCCTTAGATTAAATTAAGCAATAAATTTTCTTGGCAAAGCTTAAGAATATGAATGATTTTCTTCTTGAATATAACTCATTGGCCTAAAATTTAAGTAAATTGCTGGAAGAAATAGCTTCTTATCTTTATTTTGGAAAGTGTATGGGAGAGGTCGGGCTCCACCCTGCTCTCATTAATAACTTCACTATTCATACAATATGTTCTGGAAACCAGTACAACCGAACTCCATCAAGAATCTTAACAGCAAAGCAAATTTACTCATTTGGGTGTGTTTCCTGTGCCTTATAGAAGTATTAGGATAAATAAAGAAGAAAATGTCATAAGCCACAAAATCAGGCTTATGGAATCTACTGAAGGCCAGAGAGAGTCCAGCAGATATGTATGGTGCTTACCTTGCATGTACCCAACCCGAGTTCAATCTCTGACACCACATATCATCCCCTGAGCACTTGCCACTAGTGATCCCTGATCAAGAGTAAGCCTTCAACACAGCTGGGGGGTAGGCCAAAACAAAACAAACCAAAAGAATGGCTGAGTAATATGAAACAGACTATAGACAGTAAGACTACTGATAAAACACAAAACTAGAGGTGATACTTAAGAAGAAAGGAATGATGAACCTGCAAGCTACACCATTTTTAATTTAATGTGGCAACACCTCTGCCCCTCGAGGTGTTGCAGGTGTGGCTGCGGTGCCCAGCTGCGTTGGCAGGTGGTAGACAGGAGATAGGCTTGTGTACATCCAGGTCTCTGCCCTGTGGACCCTGAATGGTTGATGGTCTGACATAGAAAAGATAGAAAGATCTGACATAGAAAAACCCTATCGATGTACCCAGAGCCACGACAGAGCCTGGCAAGCTACCTGTGGTGTATTAGATATGCCAAAAAGAGTACAAAAATGGACCTCATTCCCAACAAATGGCGACATTACTGGCACTCGCTAGAGCAAGTTGATGAACAATGGGAAGACAAATGATACAAGTGAATTTAATATGATGAGTGTGACTATTTTCTCCTGCTGAGTTGGGTGGACAGACACATTTTTTTCACATTTTATTTATTTTTTATTATACCACCGTTAAATATACAATTACAGAGATGTTCATGTTTGGGCTTCAGTCATACAGTATTCCAACACCCGTCCCTCCCACCAGTGCCTCATTCCATGGCCAATGTCCCCACATTCCCTCCCACCTACCCCAGCCTGCCTCTATAGCAGACATTTTTTTTATTTTTCTTCTCTTTCTCTCTCTCTCTCTCTTTTTCTGTCTCTCTCTATCTTTTTTTATTTTATTTTAATTTTCATTTTATTATTATACCACTGTGAGATATACAATTACAAAGATGCTCATAATTGTGTTTCAGTCATGCTGTGTTCCAGCACCTCTCCCGCCACCAGTGCCCCATTCCCACCACCAATATGCCCCTACAGCCACCATAGGCCAAGGCCCACCACCCACTCCCCATTCCATATTAGCCCCCAAATTTGTTGCAATTACAATGATCATTACAATGTATTGGGCAAGATCCTGGGAAGGACCTGGTCCTAAAGTTGATTATTATCTAAGTCTGGCGTGTGGCCACTTTGTGACCATGCACTGACTCAGTTGTGCATCTAGCAAGTCTCTTATTTGGCGTTACTGGTGATGGCAACTGTGGGGCTCATAGCCATGTCCACTGGGTCACTGGAGGTGGAGGGATGAGGGAGGGGCCCCAATCCCTGCTCCAAGCCTGGCAGTGCGACCACAGCAGCCCACATGTCTGCTGGCCCTGGGAGCTCTGCTGAACCTGGCCAGTGACTGAGCCAGTTTCACCCTCTCGTTGCTCCATGGGCTGCTCCACGTGGGTAGGAGCTGGCATAGCTGTGCATCTGGCCAGTCTCTATACCGGCAATGCTGCTAATGGTGACTGCAGGGCTCCACAAGTCACACCATTTAAAACACACATTTTAAATCTGAAAAATTTTTTTTGCCTTTTTTTGGTCACACCCGGCAATGCTCAGGGGTTCTCCAGGCTCTGCACTCAGGAATTACTCCTGGAAGTGCTCGGGGATCATATGGGATGCCGGGGATCGAACCGGGCAGGCATGGACCGACCGCAAGCAAGGCAAACGCCCTACCTGCTGGACTATCGCTCTGGCCCCTAAATCTGAAATTTCTATGGGAGACATATAGAGGTGATTTTCCAGCCAGTAACAATCATTCAAACCAGCAACTGCTAACGCTTTTAGATATTTCTGTCTCCACATCTAATCCATCACTACAGGAGAGATGATCCCATGAATTTCCGTTCCAAAATATTTCTTACCTCTTTCACTGTGCTCCACCTTCAATGTCACCCCTGCTCTTTCAACTGTCACCTCTCACCAAGTAAACCATAATTGCTTATTCTCCCAGCCTGTATGCCAGTCCTTCCAAACCATCCACAGAGAAAATAAGGAGATGTGTTAAAAACTTAGTTATGTTCCTTTGTTTTCCACCTTCCGGGTTGCCTGCTATATAATTTAAGATATGATAAAGATCCATGTTTTTATCTTTATCCTGTGTCTCTTTCCCTTGATTTCTATGCCTTTTTTTTTTTTTTTGCTTTTTTGGGTCACACCCGGCAATGCTCAGGGGTTACTCCTGGCTCTGCACTCAGGAATTACTCCTGGCGGTGCTCGGGGGACCATATGGGATGCCAGGGATCGAACCCGGCCAGCACAGGCTGGCCGCATGTAAAGCGACTGAGCTATCGCTCCAGCCCCAATTTCTAGGCCTTTCTTATTTCTCTTCTCTTCTTAGAGTTCTCCTCAGGATCAGCATGCTATTTTTAAAATTATTTTACCTGATTGATTCCTTTTCATCATGAGCCTTGAACTGAATGTTTACCAAGATATGTTTCCCTGATTACACAGTCTAAAATAGCCTCCCTCTACCATTTCAGCCTCTAATCTTTTTCTTCATAGTACTAACAGCAATGCATGATTATGAGTACTCACATAACATTGTCAGAAAGTTCTTGGAAAATGTAGTTAACTATAAGTAGCATGACATAATGAAAGTAGGGTCTTGAATAGTGTCATTGTGTTCCATGTTGGCCAATAATTGAGGCTCATTCTTGTGTCTTTATGGCATGCAGCTCCCTTTTCCATGGTGACATGGACAATTCCATAAGGGAGAACCCATCATGGAAGTACAGACACATGGCTGAGTCTCTACTGATTGAAGTAAATATTACTACACTATACCTGGGCCGGATTGAAAAAAAAAATGCCACAGGGTGGGTGTCCATGATCCAGGCTGTGATAGTCTGGTGTTGGGTGGAGTTGTGATGAGAAAGAAGTCCGGATGTGGAAAACAGCGGCCCCCCCCCATGGAGTCGGGGGGGGGGGTCGCCTGGCTTGTGAGGCTCTGCTGGGGTGTCAGGGCAGGGCTAGAACTCTCCATGCCTCCTGGGTGCCTCAAGAGCGGCTGGGCACAGGGAGAGCAAGTAGCAGCTCTGCCCCATATCTGAGAGTCTCTGGTTCAGCATACCATGGACCGGAAAAAAAAAAAAAGACTCTCAGACATGAGGCAGAGCTACTACTTGCTCTCCCGTGCCCAGCTGCTCATGAGGCGCCCGGCAGGCATGCCAGGTTCTAGCCCTGGCCTGCCACCCCAGCAGAGCCTCCCAACAAGCCAGAAGACCCCGACTCCATGGGGCCGCTGTTTTCCACATCTGGACTTCTTTCTCATCACAACTCCACCCAGCAGACCAGACTATCACAGCCCGCCTCGCAGCTGCTAGCGGCCGCGCGGTTCATCAATAAATGCTTTATTTAGAGGTGACTACAAGAGTATGCCACCTACACGGCAAGCCTGGCAAGCTGCTCATGTTGTATTTGATATGCCAAATACCAGTAACATTTATATTAGGTCATTCCTATGACCTAATATAATTGTTTGAGGCTCTTTATGTTCCTGGAGCAAGCAGATGCCTTTTGGGTTCTACTAGCATGAGACAGGACATATGGAGATATTACTGGTGCCCACTCTAGCAAATAGATGATGAACGGGAAGATAGTGATAGTGATTACTACAGTATACTTCAGATAAACAACTAACATCCAAAATCTATAAAGCATTCACAAAGCTCAGCAACAACAACAAAATGTCAATAACCCCTTAAAAGTGAGGAGAAAAGATTAATGCACACTTCCATGAAGAGGACATACACATAGTCAATAAAATAAGCATATGAAAAAATGTCTATCAGGGCCAGAGTAATAATACAGTGGGGAGGACATTTGCCTGGCATGTGATCCACCAGAGATCAATTCCGGGCATCCTATATGATCCTCTGAGCACTGCTAGGAGTAGTGATGTACTCCTGAGTGCAGAGCCAGGAGTACATCATTGATGCACCACTGAGTGTAACTCAAAAAGTGTATCACTGAGTGTAACAAAAAAGCAAAAGAAGAAAAAAAGAAGAGGAGGAAGAGAAGTGGGAGGAGAAGGAGCAGGAAGAGGAGGAGGAGGAGGAGGAGGAGGAGAAGGAGAAATAGGAGAAGGTGGAGGAGGATAAGGAGAAGGGGAAGGAGAAGGAGAAGGAGGAGGAGGAGGAGGAGAAGGAAGGAGAAGGAGAAGGAGAAGGAGCAGGAGCAGGAGGGGGATGAGGAGGGGAGGAGGAGAAGGAGAAGGTGGAGAAGGAGAAGGAGAAGGCGAAGGAGAAGGAGGAGGAGGAGGAGGAGGAGAAGAAGAAGAAGAAGAAGAAGAAGAAGAAGAAGAAGAAGAGGAAGAGGAAGAGGAAGAGGAAGAAGAAGAGTAATCACCACTTTGTATCAGGAAAACACAAATAACAATGACTTATCACCTCACCTAGTGAGGATGGCTATTGGAGACAAGTAATGTTAATGATAAGGCAAAAAAGGAGCTTTTATTTGCAGCTGGTGTGTCAGGGACAGGGCCAGGGTCCCCAACAGTGCCAGTGGGGAAATGGATGAAGACTCAGGAATTCAATGCAGTTTTAAAAGGCTTTACTTATCACAGGTTCAGGCATACAAATCAGCAATAGGAAAAACCCAGTGCTTAGGATTCCCGGCTAGAACCCCAGCCACGTAGGCCAAGATGGTGGCCACCATCTGTTAAGGCCCTAAAAAGGAGACAAAGACAAAACTCCCAAGAAGGGTGCTAGCTCACAAAGAGATAGCCCAAAAAGAGAAAGGAAAAGGCCTGTAAGAGAGAAAGCAGCCTAGTTTTATATCCCTGTGACTTAGACCTCCTACTATTATGGGAAACAGTCAAGGTCAAATGCCCTCAGGTAATTTTTCTCAGCACCTCACCTAGGCCCTATTATATGCTAATGTTTTGAGCCAAGATCTGCCTGGAAATTCCTTTATAGGGTAGAGAAGGGGGTTTCTGAGATGGCATGTCTCTGTACCAAAGACTAATACTAATGCCAGTTAAATATTTCTCCAAGCCTTCACAAGAATCTCTTCTACTTCACTGTAGTTTTGTATTTTAGTTGCCTTTGAGTGTTCAGGGAGTCATGCTTGCTTGCTTGGAGGCAAACAGCATTTCTCTCTGGTCTAATTACTTAGGGATCCTACATGGCCAGGCAAATATGCTGGTAAGATCAAGCTAGTCCTACGATGATTGTGGTAGCATGAGAGAATATTTATACCAGCCAGTATAGAATACATGATCAGATAAACTGCCACATTTAGACTACCCCCTATCTACGAAGTGACCTGCAGGAGGCAATCCAGGGCAGATGCAGAGGCTCTTAGAGGAATCTCTGGAAAACCTGGAGATTTGCTGAAAATGTAGGACTGGAGTTCATCTCATTTAGCCCACTTCTACATATCTATCCCAAAACACAAAAACATTAATTTGAAAAGATAACTTGCACACCTACATGTTATTGTAACTATTAGTACAAGAGACAGGAAACAAAACCCAAATACCCTCACAACACAGAAATTGTGGTATGCATTCCTAATGGAATACCATACAGCTACAAGAAAAAAATATTGAATGACTGCATTCATATGTGGGGTATAAATAAAGGTGGTGGGGCCAGAGGGATAGTACAGTGGTTAGGGCATTTGCCTTGAATGCAGCTGACCCAGTGTCAATCCCTAGCATCCCATAGGGTCCCCTGGGCACCACCAGAACTATTTTCTGAGCACAGAGCCAGGAGTAACCCCTGAACATCTCCAGGTGTGACCAAAAAAAGTCAAAAAATAATACTATGACTAATATCCAAGACCACAGAAAAAAAACAGGAGACCAAGAGGACTGGACAATGGTTGGAAACTTGCCCCAAGCATGTAGGGCTGGAGGCCACTGAGGATAGAGGATAGAGAAGGGACCAAGATGACAATGCTAGTTGAAAATGATCACTCTGATACACTCTCCTGCCTCCAAGCCCTTCTTCCCTTCCCAGCAAGGTCTCACTCTAGCCTCTACATGACACACTCAGCTCTCAACTGACCCGTTCTCTACCTGGAGAAGTCTACATTGATCACCCTACACAAAGTGACTCCTTCAGTTTCTGGCCAGAGCACGTTCCCTATTTGATCACCACTTTCTCACGGTGGACGGCCTCATCTCGTCTGTAATTTTCTTTTACTAACACAGTAATTCTCCAACAGGTGCAGGTTTCCCCTTTAGGAACATTTGGTAATATCCTGAGACATTTTTAACATTGTATTTAATCTTTAATGAATTATTTTTAGAGGAGTTTTAGGTTTATAGTATTACTGAGCAGAACGTGCAATGTTTCCATCTCTTCCAGTGCCCACATAAACCCAATTTCCTCCAGGATCAATATCCTACTCGAGGAGCACATTTATCATAATCAATACATCTACACTGACAGATTATTCTCTCCTGAAATCCATAGTTTGTGTTACTCTTGACTGTGTGTGTTCTATGGGTTATACAGCTACATTATTTCCCATTAGAGTATCACACAGAATCATTTCCTTGTCCTAAAAATTCTATTTGCTCCACATATTCATGCTTTCATGCTGCTTCTTTTTTCCTAAAGGTTTCATTTTCAGAGCGATCATTTTCTACATTTTCACAGAATGTGGTGTTTTTAGATTGGACTCTTTCATGTGTCAGTATGGCTTTAAGACCCATCCAGCTCTTTTTGAACTTTAGAGAGCTGCTGGGGCAGTTCAAAGTAGGTAAGATCTAGTGCATGAGAAGTTTTGTCTTCACATATGTGTTAATGAAGCAAAGTTATAGCTTACAGAAATGTGCAAGTTTGACCATGGGTAGTCTGAGGAAGTTAGAGTGAGAAACTTAACTTTATTGAGTGTTTATGACCTATAATCTAAGGGTCTTGACATTTGCTTTGTCTTCACCACCTTCTGATTCTCTCATCCTTATTTTATTTATTTATTTATTTATTTATTTTGCTTGGGGGGGGTCACACCCAGAGATGCTCAGAGATTACTCCTGGCTCTGCACTGAGGAATTACTCCTGGCAGTGCCAGGGGGGGGTGGGTGGGGGGGGAGAGATGGGATGACGGGTCGAATCCGCCTCACCACGTGCAAGGCAAATGCCACCCCCATTGTATTATCTCTCCAGCCCCCATCATCCTCTTTTTTTAATGAAGAAACGATACTCCTCAGTGTGGATGAATAAATTGTCTCTAAGTACATGTCTGCTAAAATGACAGAGGCAAGGCCCTAGATCGAGCTCTGTGGACATGATAGCAGCAAGACTGCTCCCATGCTTCTGCTACTGCACTACGTGCAAATGCCATGGGCAGCAAAATAGCCCTCGAACCTCACGCCATGCCAATTTCCTTGCTGCTCTTGCTTAGAGAAAAGTCTCTGCAATCTTCATAGTGTTCTTAAGTGGTCTCAGAATTTTTAATGGAGGTGTCCTGAGAACTGCTTCTCCTCTGAAGTGAAAGCAGACCAATTGGCCTGGATGGAATCTGCAAAAAATAAGCCAAGAGATTTCCAGTAAATAGATGACTGGAGAAATTGGGCAAGTTCCAAGCTCAAAAGCCTCTGTCAGAGTCATCTGAATAAAACAGGGAGAGGATGTGATTATAAGTATGAGAACTGGAGCCTAATCAATACACCGTTTGGGTGAAGCTATTAAAAGAGATGTTCTGGTGATTTCTTAACAATAATTTATTAAAACAGATCAAAAATTAACATTAATCTAGTACTGCTAATGAAAGCAGAGCCTTAATGCCCTGTTAGAGCTTTAAGCCACTGGCAAATTATTTTCCTACTCCCATTTTCATGCAACTACCCTCCTCTCTTTATTTCTAATTCCATGTACATAAGCAATCTTTTTTTTTTTTGCTTTTTTTTTGGGCCACACCCGGCGATGCTCAGGGGTTTCTCCTGGCTCTGCACTCAGAAATTACTCCTGGCATTGCTCGAGGGACCATATGGGATGCCGGAGATCAAACCCAGGCTGGCATGGGCGGACTCGTGCAAGACAAACACCCTACCTGCTGGACTATCTCTCCGCCCCCATAAGCAATCTTATAATTAATATTTTAACTCTGGTGTCAGAAATTAAGGTCTGAATCCTTTAAATAGAAAGTTTCATTTTTACATCCATCTTTTACAAATATTATTAACATAATTCAGTCTCTGAAAAAAATGAATGATCAACTTAAGGAAAACCCTAAAAGATGGTAACTTCTATGATGGGTTATGTCCCAGGATCTTCTCTTTATATTTTAAAAATATACAGCTAAAAATAATTTGATACAGTAAAAATAAATGTAAAAAATTAATAAAACAGCTGGAGTGGTAGAGAGACCATGAAGCTCTGTCTTGCCATCCCAGGGACATTTTTGAGAGAGTGCTTCATTTCTATAGTTTCTAATTGCAAAACAGATTGTAGATAAAGTTCTTTGAGAGTTAGATTGTAGCAATAAGCCAGAACCAAAATTGATTTTCTTCTCAGTCATTTTATAGCTATATTAGGCTTCTCACCCTGGACTCAACTGGTCGACTAAAACTTCTGAGTTTATTTGACATCTTTTTTACAAAGGTCTTTTTTTCTTGAAGAATTTAGCTTCCTACATCCTTGAATTTGCAATCAGAAAATTGAATCTACCCCACAGAGCTGAAGGCAGAGGTATCTGTGTTGATCTGCAAAGCTTCTGAATTGTTTTTCTTACATCCTCCTGAACCTACTGGAAGCCTGCTGTTTCCAGAGCTTGTGTTTACATTTGAAACAACTGCTTTGAAATCTTTGGCAGGCAGTGAAGCTCTCTTACTAACTAGAATCTACCTTTGGATGCCCAGACTCAATCGTTTCAATAAAATTTGAGAAGACCTTATTCTAAATATAAGGATGGTCAGAAATGTATTCCAGGTTTTAATGTTGAAAGTAATTGAAGGTAATAACTAACTACCTTGGATAGATAGAATATCTAAATTATTACTGATGGGGTCTAGGAAAACTATGCTTTAAAAAAGTTTTACTTTTTCTTGCAGAAATGGAGTTGGAGGAGAGGTAGAAGACAAAACCATGCAGTGCCCAGGACGTGGTCTGCTCTCAGTGGTCACTTCTAGCAGTGCCCAGGGGACCATATGGGAATTGAACCATGTCAGCAGTCTGCAATGCAAAGGCCTTCACCTGTGCTTTGCCTCTCCAGTCCTTAAGATTGTTTTCCTTTTCATTGTGGTTAAAACATGCGCACACAAACACACACACAAACACACACAAACACATACACACCATACAGAGTAATACAAAGTTTACCATCTTATTCATGTTTAAGTCTATGTTGAATAACATTAAGAACATTCAGGTTTTGTGCAAGCAATCTCCAGGATGTTTTATCTTGTGTATCTAAACTTCTGTAATCACTGAACATCTCCCATCCGCCATTCCCTAGCAGCCTCATTCCACTTTCTGCTTCTACGGATTTGACTCCCTTCTGTGTATGGGATTAGTTTCACTTATCAACTGGTTAACAATATTTCTTTGGCAATCCTACCACTTCTTTTGCTATACAACCCTGGAAAATTACAACAGCTTTAGTTCTTTCCTTACCAGAGCAGTCAGCATTTGCTGTGCTGTGCTAGTCAGCATGCTCAGAACTCCATCATAGACCCAGTTTGCCCTTTCTACAGCTGGGAGAAGCAGAAACTGTGATTAGTTCCATGTTACTCAGCCGGACACAGGCCTAGAGAAGTAGCTGACCCCAGGGTTACACTAGGAGCAAGTGTGGAAGTTGACATTCCCAACCAGATGGTCAGCTAGATGCTGAGCCTGCATTCCGCTACCCCACATTACAATGCTTCTCACCACTGCCTTTATTTTCAAGGATTTCAACGTATTTTTATTCTCCAGATTGTTGTATTTCTTTCGGTCAGAAAGGAATCAATCTTAGCTGAATGTGTTAAACGAACATTCAATTCTGTGATATCTTTAAAACAGTCTTTATAAAACAAGACTAGCCCAGATTTTTTTGCAAGGAAGCTTACAAAAGTGTATATCCTCCACAGACCAAAGATTCTCTGCATCTGGGCTTTTAAATATCTCTGCTTCTCTGCCTGACAATTCTCCAGACCATGTTGGTATGTTCGGCTTGAGCGGAAAAGAGAGGAATACTCTGGGATAAAGTACCCTGAACAATGTTCAACCAGTGAGAGAAAGAATAGGGGGGACAATTTCTTTAGCTTCCCAGAACACTTTCCTACATTCTTTCCTGAGATCTCTTCCTCTTCCCATGTTCTCCTAGCATGACTCAGTAAACAACTCAGTAAGCACACTCTTGTCTCAGGTGTGCTTGGACCCAAACTAAGACCGTCTGCAAACATGAAAGTTAGAATTGCAAAGTTGCCCAGTGCCCAGTTGTCGTCGCAGCTACTGTTACTTTTAACATAATGGCATTTTCAAAGCAGATGTTTATTGGAATATCAAGGGAAACACAGCTTAGAGAGTGGGGTGTTGGGAAAACATGACTGAGCTAAACACTTAACCCAGCAGAGACTCAGTGGACTGGAATTCAAAAGAAACTAGCTGGGACAATAGCTACTCTGGAAAACAGAACAGATACTACATAATTATTAACACCAACAGCATAAATTGAATTTGAACCAAAGCATTTGTGTCGCTGTTGGCTTTTTGGAGAATAAGTGAAATACAAGCTGAGAAAATCTGTGAGACAATTTGTTTACTCTTTCTGAATAAACCACCTATGGCTCAATCTTCATTTGGAAAGAAGAGCACCCAAAGTGGTTGTACAATTGGTCTCCACATATTACCCATGGGAAATACCACTGTCTAAAGCAAATGTTCAGAGAAAATACAACAGTAAATGCATGTTACAAATTGGAAGGTTTTTATTTCATCAAAATGGAAATAAACATGTTCATTAGAAAATCATAATTCTGGGGACCGGAGGCGATAGCACAGTGGGCAGGGCATTTGCCTTGCACTCAGCTGACCAGGGTTCAATCCCCGGCAAATCATATAGTCCCCCAAGCACTTCCAGGAGTAACTCCTGAGCTAAGAGGCAGGAGCCAAGGGTAACCACTGAGCATTGCCGGGTGTGACCCTAAAAGCAAAAAAAAAAAAAGTCATAATTCTGATATAATCCAAGACAGTTGACTTTATCAGGAATTCACTGGATTATAACCAATCCTAATCAATAAATCAAATAAAAGCTGTTGAATATTTAGCCTTACTAAGCAGTCATATGCACTTCACCCCAACAGATATGGGGTACCCACAACTTTACATAGATGAGGAGGAACTGGGGTTGGTTGGTTTGTTTTTCACATTTCTAGATTCATGTAAAGAGCTTGTGCAAGCCCAAGAAGTTTGGCTCCAAAACTCACAAGTATCTAGCAACTGCTCGACCAAATACAATAAAGTGATTCAAGAACGAAATTTAGTGCTTTCATTTTCTCAAAATAAGTTGGTTTCAAGGGGAAATGTGAACAATGAAATGAAGACAAAGGAAATTAAAACTGTGGATGGCTCCAAGTAATGACTTTATTTTTTAAGTGAAAATAAGATGGAAGATTACCACATATCGTTTGCACTGAGAAATTTCCCCTAATCTCCTCTGACTATAACAGTGAAAAAAAAAGAATGATCGAAGAATAATGGGATTAATCAGAAGGTAAAATACAAAATAAACTTTTCTCTTCCCTTCCATGAAAGCAAACAAATAAACAGCCTAGAACAATGCTTTGAGAAAGAAGAGCATTAGGAGTCTCTTCATTTAGTTTTGGAATGCTTCCATTGGGATGAAGTCAGAGGTGCCCATTTTGTTTTTCTGCATTCTTATCTCTACGTGTGTCAGTCTTATCTATTTTTAGAATAGAAGATTGTTTAGCATTACCGTGATGATTTATTTATGTGTATCTCAGTAGAATTTGATGTACGAACCTTAAAGCAATACTCTTTGCACTAATGTGAAGAATTGATTAACTTGTGGCCTTTTATGTGTAGTGCTGAATAATTTTTGGAAATACTGTGTTTGAGGACATGGAAGGTCTAAATTTAAGGGAGCACCACAAACAGTTTGATTAACATCGTGAGATGTTACCCACTGATGGCATTGCAGAGAGGAATAAAATAGAGCACCACACATCCTGAAGATTTTCACTCTGCAAAACCTTAAGGAATAAACCATCAAAAAGAGTAGTCAGTGTGTCAGTTTGGGGAAATAGCCATTTCAAACCCTTTGTAAGCAACAATGTGAAAATGTTTGAGTGCTTTGATTATCTTGCAAACAGCAACTTGAATATTTCAGTGCTTAGTTTATGCTACACGTAATAGAGCTTTTGTAGAAGGCACAAAAACAGTTTCACATCACAAAACATTGTGCTGTGTTTAAGATCAGACAGGAAGTATTGGTCAGAAAACTGGGGGTTATTTTTTCTTAGTGATCCTACTCTCCAATGAAGAAGACATCGTGTCTTAGTATCAATTTTTATGGAATCTAGTTGGTAGAGATACCTTAAGTAAAGAAAATGAGTTTTTAACAAATCTAGAGGTTGGTGTCGAAGTGCAAAAGAGATCTACAGTGACTTCTACTTTTCGGTTCAAGTTACTAGATGGATTGTGGAGACCTTTACTGATATCCTCAAGTAATAAGGTCTCAGAGGCCAGGACCATAGTACAACAAGGAGGGCATTTGCCTTGCACAAGGCCGACCCAGGTTCTAACCCCCAGTATCCTGAGCACCATCAGGATTAATTCCTGAGTCCAGAGCAAAAGAAAGAAAGAAAGAAAGAAAGAAAGAAAGAAAGAAAGAAAGAAAGAAAGAAAGAAAGAAAGAAAGAAAGAAAGAAAGAAAGAAAGAAAGAAAGAAAGGAGGGAGGGAGGGAGGGAGGAGGGAGGGAGGGAGGGAGGGAGGGAGGGAGAGGGAGGGAGGGAGGGAGGGAGGGAGGGAGGGGGAGGGAGGGAGGGAGGGAGGGAGGGAGGAGGGAGGGAGGGAGGGAGGGGGAGGGAGGAGGGAGGGAGGGAGGGAGGGAGGGAGGAGGAAGGAAGGAAGGAAGGAAGGAAGGAAGGAAGGAAGGAAGGAAGGAAGGAAGGAAGGAAGGAAGGAAGGAAGGAAGGAAGGAAGGAAGGAAGGAAGGAAAGAAGTTCTGGTTGCTTCTTGCTGCCAGACAAGGTGGACTTAGTGAGGATGAAGGGGTGGCTTCAAGGGGCCAAGGGGATCAAGGGGCGGCTGTGAGGACGAAGAGGTGGCTATTCCCTATTTCAGTGATTTCAGGGATCTGAAGTGTCAAGATTATTCAATTTTTTAATTTCATAGTTTTATTCCATGTTATTTCTGAATTTGAGGTTTTTAGCAACAAATATAGTTATTTTATACCTTGGTTTTTTTCAAGAAGCTCTTGTAGTAAAGACTTTTATACCATAATAAATCTGATAAAGCAGCAAATGGATTTTAAATTAGTTTATTTTATGAAGGAACTTTTACGTCCTGTGGACTATATTCGAAGGCAAAAGGAAAGCCCTAAAAGGTTTTAGATAGAGAACAACAGGGTTCATTCTCTTTCCCTTGGCACTCTCCCCAACAAGATCAGTGAAACCAGTTTAAGGAACTGCACCCTGAGAAAGAAACATTAACTCAGGTGCCCACTGTTTCTCTGGAAACAGCTGCAGAGTCACTTAGCTCTACAGGCACTAGACAATGACTGCTGAGATGACAATGAGCCTAGTCTCATGTTGAATGTTTCACCAACATCAGGTCCCTGACTGAACACCATCACTCCCTCCCTGGAATTTTCTCCATTTTCCAGTTTTTGTCTATCTCCTTCCCCAGGATCATAAGATATCTTGTCATTTTAGCATTCAAATTGGCTGTGGTTCTTTAAGAAAATTTTTCTGAGCTGTCGTGTCATTGTTTAGGGTCTTTCCATCACTGTTCTTGTCCTATCAGAGTGGTTCTTGTAGGTAACCCTCCCATAAGTCTAATGATTTTACGTTCTATGTATCTATGCCCAGAAATTAATAAAGCCCCTAACATTCTTAGGTTCCATAAACATTTTTAAAATGAGACAGAGCTAATTGAATTAAATGAGGATGATTTGGCTGTCACTTTTCTCTCTTCAAGCATTCCATCCCCCTACAGATAAAAGTAATATTGTCAGCATAATCTGTCAAGTTAGTGGTGGCCTGTAATAAAATTTCAGATATACATGCTCCAGTTCAATAATCTTCAGTATTTGTAGCCCTGAATCACCAAATAATATGCAATATGCATTAAAAATAGAAAAAGTTTTCTCTGACTTTCCTTCACCTGACGCACACTTGTGGGACCAGTGTGACAATAATTATTGGAAATGGTCACTTTGGACAAGAATTGAGTGTTGAAAGTGGGTAAAAGGATTACATGGTAACCTTTCAGTATTTGTGTGGCTAACCATAATACCTAAAAAGGAAAGAGACAGAAAGAGAGAAGGAAAGTGTCATCCATAGATGTGGGGTGGCAGGATGGAAACTGGGGCCATTGGTGGTGGAAAATGCACACTGGTGAAGGGATAGGTGTTGGAACATTATATGACTGAAACCCAATCCACGAACACCGTTGTAACTGTGTGTATCACTGTGATGCATTTTAAAAAATGAATAATTTTTAAAGAAAAAAAAACAAAGAAAGGACCAGTGATTTACATAGATATAAGGAAAAGGAATAAATTAGATATTTATAAAAAGGAATAAGAAAATGTTATCTGTAGGCTTCCATTTATCCCAGACAAGGACCTTTTTTTTTTATAATTTTAACTTTGAATTTTCTACGAGGTTCTTTCTCACACTTGACACACAATAGATAATTCTTGGTTAGGCCCAATCTTGCACTGATGTTAAATGCATCTCTCCGGGCAAGCCTGGACAGGCACACTCATTAGTTTAGTTTTTGTGCCCCTACTCCCTTCCCTCTAATTTCCAGGATCTTCTGTTTTTAATAAATGATCCTGAATTTCACTTTCTTCCATTCACTCTTTATGAATTTGATCATTATCTTTTCTCTTTCGAACTATTTTCTGTATAATAACTGGATTTTATTACTGCAAATTTACTAATGAGGAACAGCATTTTCCATACATCATTTTCATTTGTCACATTATTAGAGCAGTGTTTACCAATCCAGCTCACTTTATACATGTTACTTAAGAACTAATGCACTTGCAAAAGAATTAGGAAAATATGTGAGATGATTATGTGCTAATTCCACAGGATGAACTCTTTCACAAAATACATGCATAAAATCACCTCTCTGTTCACTTTGAATGTTTTCAGTAAACTGAAAAAAATAATAAAATGTAATTTTTAAAAAACTGATTTTCCATAAACTCAGTCCTCATCCAAATTCAGACAATATTCTTCAAGGACTTAGACCAATAATAAAGTTTTTATGGAATCATAAGAGACCAAAATAACCAAAGACATACTGAAAACTAAGAAACTGAGAGGTGTCTTATTACCTAACTTGAAACTATACGGGAAGATGATAGTGATCAAAAGAGTATAATCTTAAAATAAGGATAAGGTCTTGTGGATCAGCATTGACTTGTGGGTCAGAATTGAATACACAAGGACAAATCTCCAAATCACTGATCAGCTAATTTTCAACAAACTCGCTAAGAACATAAAATGGTGTAAAAAGAATGATGGAGAAACTGGATAACTGTGTTAAAATTAAAGTTGGATTCATCTCTGACCCCTTAACAAAAGTCAATTCAAAGAGGATCAAATAACTTGAGATTAAATTGGAATCTATAAAGTACATTGAAGAAAATAAAGCAGAATGCTCCAGGATTTGAAACTCAAAGGTGTATCCAATGATATGATACCACTGGCAAAGGCAACAGAATCAGTAATAAAACAGTGAGATTATATCAAATTAAAGAGTTTCCACATGGCCAAAGAAAGTAGGCATAAACTTAAAATATGCCTAAGAAATGGGAGAGAAATCTTTGCATTCAAAACATCAAATAAATGGTTGATATCAAGGATACAAGAGATAAGGTGGGAAGGATGCTTGTCTTCCAGAGGGCTGACCTGGGTTCAATCTCCAGAATGTCACGTAGTCCCTCAAGCACTACCAAGCATAATTCTTGAGTGCAGAGTTAATGAGTAACTCCTGATTACTACCAGGTATGGTCTAAAACAAAAAAGAAAAGGATATAAATAGTGCTCACAAAGATTAACCCCCCCAAATCAAAACCCTATCAAAATATGGGGAGACTGCCAGCATCGTCAGCATCCCAAATGCCCCCTTAGCTCTGCCACGAATAACTCCTGAGTGCAGAGCCAGAGGTAACCCCTGAGCATCACCGGGTGTGACCCAAAAACTTAAATATATATATATATATATATATATATATATATATATACATACATACATACATATATGTGTGGAGAGATAATGAGCAGACACTTATCTCAGATAAGAAGACAGATGGTTGACCAATAGGCACATTAAAAAGTGCTCAGCATTATTTGTTATTAGGGAAGTCCAAATCAAGGTGGTAATGAGATATCCCACCCCAGGTGAATGGTATATATTAAAAAAAAAACCTGGAAACAAGGGGTTTGAGCTAGAGTGCAGTGTGCGGTCATGACACTTGCCTGGCACATATCCAACCTGGGTTTGATCCCCAACACCCTCTATGGTCCCCTGAGCACTGCCAGGAATGATCCCTGACTGTAGAGTTAGGAATTATCCCTGAGTACTACCATGTATGGCCCCAAAACAAAAAGCAAAATCAAACAAACAGCAATCTGTTGTTGAGGATGTGATAAAAAGAGCCCTTCAATCTATCAACCACTGCTAGTAGGAATGTTGTTTGGTTCAGCCCCTGTGGAAAACAGTACAGAGATTTCTAAGTAAAGAATAAGACCCAGAAATTCCACTTCTGTGTTATCTCCCGGGGACACAAAATGTTCATTCAAAAGGACATATGCATACCATTATTCATCACAGCATTTAATACAATAGCTCAGATATAGATCAACCTAGGTGACAACAGATGAATGGATTATAAAGATGTGGTAAAGATGCACAATGGAACAGTTGTAGCTGCAAGGAACAATGAAATCATGCAATTTGTTACAACTTGAATGAAATCCTAGGATATTATGTTAAGTAAAGTAAGCCATAAGAATAAACAGGGTGAGCTCACTTTTCTGCAATATATAGAACGACCAGAGAAGGGAAGCAAGTCATTAGAGGGGATAACTGCATCACTCTTGACCACAGAATATAGAATGAAGAAGGACAATGAAGGTAAGAAATTGAGGTGGGTAGCAAGAAATAGATGGGAAATATCAGGGAGTTAGGAATCAAGGGCTTCCGGTACATTGGTGATGGATGGAGATGAGTGGTATAGCTATATTTCCAAATCACAGCGTCAACAGCACTGAAAACATGAGATCAGAACTACAAAATCAAAACTTGGAAATGTGCCTGTCAAGGAGGCAGGCCATGGGGGAGGAGAAGGGGGGAAGAATCCAGGGACACTGGTAAAAAATTGACATTTGCGGTGGAACTAATGCTGAAACAATGGATACTCAAAAATCTGCTATGAACACTTTTGAAAATTAATGAAATAACAATTTTCAAACATTGTTTTATTTTGGGGTCACACCTAGCAATGCTCAGGGTTTCTCCTGGCTCTGCACTCAGGAAGTACTCCTGGCAGTGCTTGGGGGGACCATATGGGATGCCGGGATCGAACCGGGACAGCATGGCCGGCCGCATGCAAGGCAAACGCCCTACCCACTGGACTATCTTTCCGACCCCTCAAACATTGTTTTAGAGAGTTAACCCTGGTAATGCTCAAGGGACCATGCAGCGCCGGAGATAAATCCTGAAGCTCTTTCATGGAAAGCCCTTCAAACCATCTCCTTGGCCTAAATTCCCAATTACTTTTACATTTCAAAGGCAGACATACTTTGCCACATTGATATATTTAATAAATAATATTTACATAAAGCTCTTGTACATCACATTTTTATAGTGTGTAGGTACAGTTATGTATCACTTGTATCACTTGTCTTTCCGTTGTTCATTGATTTGCTGGAGTAGGGACCAGTAACATCTCCATATGTCCTGTCACATGCTAGTGTAGCCCAAGGGATCTGCTCGCTTCAGGAACATGAAGAGCCTCAAACCATTCCTTCAGGTCATGGGAATGAGGTCTATAATTGTTATCGGTTTTTGGCATATCAAATACGACATGGGTAGCTTGCCAGGCTCTGCCTTGAGGGTGGTATAGTCTCAGTAGTAGGCTTTCATCTCGTTCATTTACTGATGAACTGTGCAACTGGAAGAGTTCAGCTTTTCTCTTGGGTGGAGCTCTGATGAGCTGTGGAGTACTGATGTTGAGAATGACTGCCCTCATGGTGTGGAGGCTCTATTGGAATGGCGGGCCAGGGCTAGAACCCGCCTTCCTCCCAGAGCCTCATGATCAGCAGAGTACAGGGAGAGTCGGTAGCAGCTCTGCCACATGTATCTGAGTAATTATGTACATAATTAAATGATCAAACTGAAGTATAAGTATGCTATTTTGAAAAATCTGTATGAAATAGTTGTATTTTTTAATTGATGTGCTTCTCTGAGCTAAAATTACAATTCAAAATTATATTCTAGATATGCATTGTTGTCATATGCTAAACAAAAGTTTTCCCCTATTTTATATATTCCTTGTAACTACAAATGACATATAAAACTGTTATTTATCATATTTTGTCAATATGAATTATTTTCTTTTTTTTTAATTTTTATTATACCACAGTGAAACATACAATTACAAAGGTGTTTATAATTGGTTCTTGATAATACAGTATGCCCAGCACCCATCCCTCCACCAGTGCCCCATTTCCACCACCAATGTACCCCACCCCCTCCCGCCTACCCCCATGCTGCCTTAATAGCAGGTACCCCAATTTTTCTTTCTTTCTCTCTCTGTCTCTCTCTCTCTGTCTCTGCATCTCTCTCTCTCTTATTTTACACATTGTGGCTAGCCCTGCAGGTATTTAGAGTTTATCACTTAAGTCTCTTTGTGTATATTCAATGGTGAGTTTTAATCTGCCATTACCATTTCCCACATTTAGTAAAACACTGGTATCTATTTATGTCGTATTAATGAATGCAGTCATTCTATATCTGTCCTTTTCCTTCTGACTAATTTCACTCAGCATGATAGTCTCCATGTCCATCCATTTTCAGGTAAATTTCATAATTTCATCTTTTCTGACAGCCGCATAGTATTCCATAGTGTAGATGAACCACAGTTTCTTTAGCCAGTCCTCTGTTGTCGGGCATTTAGGTTGTTTCCAGATTCTAGCTATAGTGAATAGCGCAGAGATGAATAAAGAAGTACAGATAGTGTTTCTGCTATGTGTTTTTCGGTCTCTCGGGTATATTCCCAGGAGTGCTATTGCTGGATCAAATGGGAGCTCAATATGAATTATTTTCACATGGAAAAAGCAAATTAAAAATGTACGTTTAAAAAAAATACTAACAGGAAGATAATGCTCCACCCCTATATATGGATGTTTATGTTACTTAATTCATAAATACTAATTTCTACTGATGTTTTGGGGAAGAATTTACCATGAAGCTTTAAGCTCCAGGACCTTCACTTATTAAAAAAATCTATGAGCTCATTTTAGAATTCTAGTCGTGGTCTTATTATTGTGCTAAATGGCCATGAAACGCTTCCAAAGTCAGATAGTCTAAGCACATTTAGTCTCTTTCTATATCACTTCCTCTTTGTCAAACTATCTTCATGTTAAATAAGGTCAGAGAAACTAGACGCTGAAATTTAGAGGATTTTAACAAAGGAGTGGTGTTCAAGATCATCGGGTTGAGTGGGATGTGTGCTTGCACTCACTTCTGAGTACATATAGTTTCATCATAGATGTGTCTGTGGAGGAATGCATTCCAGATATAGGCACAATATGTTTGAAAAGTACAGACAGAGCCAGACTCACCAATCTGTGGAAAATCCTTCATGTAAAATGGTAAGCACAGTGCTTGATTCTCAGCAACTAATGATATAAATAACCAAAATTATCAATTCAGTATATGTAAATGTTAAATTCAATAAAATTATTTGTCCTATATCCCTATATGGTGTCAATATGAATTACTCTCACATGAAAAAAGCAAATAAAAAATGTAAATTTAAAAAATTTTTTTGCCAATTTGTCAGGAAATACTAACAGGAAGATAATGACCCACCCTATTTATATTATCAAAACCAAACAACTAAACAAGCTCAGTCAACCAACCACAAAATACATTTTAAAGATTAGAATCTATAGAAGAAAATGTGAAATGTCCCATTGTTTTCCAATTAATATGCAAAAGAAATATTGTTAAAGGTTTTCCAAAAATTTTCATGTCATTCCTTAGAAATTGTGAGGCTTAGAAAGACTTTTAGTCTATCAGATTAAAGAACTTTGTTGAATCATAATTGGAAAACTGGATTATCTGTATTATCTTTTTATTTTTTCTTTAGAACATTACACTTAGAAATCATTTGCATATGAGGAGGCAAGCAATTGAAATAAAGTAGAAGAAACATATTACAGAGTATGTCAAACTGCTAATAAAAAATACCCTGGTTTATTTTTGGATTTGTGATGCTTGTGGTATTTATCACCTTCTTTTTTCTTATCCTAAGTATATATGCATTTTTATTTCTAATTTTGTATTCACATTTTAAACTATTTCATATAAATGACATAGTTCTAAAAATGATTAAGCGCTCATCCTGCAAAGCCAAGATCTAAGCCTGTCTTGTGCTCAGAGAATTCTTCTTTATAATAAACATAATTTAGTTTCCATATTCAAAATCTTTTTATCTGTCTAAATTTATTATCAACCATGGTATAGTGTGAGGAATTCTGCATAGCCAGCCAAATTATTTCAACATTGTTTTTAAGTAATAGATGTACTTCCCTATTGTTTATAAAGGCCACTCTAGAACAATTTATAAAGGCCACTCCTGGTAAGGGTTCGCCCAGCCCCTGGTCGAGTCCAACATTGCTCCAAGGGTTTGCTCTCATGGGCAGGGGAGAGACCACGCTGGCCAGACTCGGAGTGGAGTTTTGGGCCCTGCTCTTTCCTCCTCCTCCATGCCAGTTGCCCCAGAAGAGAGAGACCCACCCAGGCCAGACTCAGCTAATTTGCAACCCCAGTAGAGATCCAGGCCCATCCACTTCAGACCCACAGCTGCGCCCCATGTGGAAGCAACCCATGGAGTTGACCTCCCGGTAAGGGGCTCGGCCAGCCCCTGGCTGCGCCCAACATTGCTCCAAGGGTTTGCTCTCATGAGCAGGGAAGAGAACATGCTGGCCAGACTGGGAGTGGAGTTTTGGGCCCTGCCCTTTCCTCCACCTCCATGCCAGTTGCCCTGGAAGAGAGAGACCCGCCCACGCCAGACCCACAGCTCCCTTGGCGCACTCGCGATATTCTTAGAGAATGTTGATTTTAGGATAATGTCCTTCCCAAGACCTTTCACATTTATACATTGTATACAGTTCTAGATAGGTTCTAACTGATACCAGTAACTCTAGCAAGAAGTCAGAACAAACCACACATCATGCAGTCAGTCATTCTCAACATCCAGACTCCATAGTTCCTCAGAGCTCCATCCAAGAGAAAACCTGATCTTCCCCCTTTAAGTTTCATCAGCAAATGCTCGAGATGAGAGCCTTCTACTGAGACTATACCACCTACATGGCAAAGCCTGGCAAGCTACTTGTGTTTTATTTACTTGTTATGCCAAAAACTAGTAACAATTATGGACCTCAGTTCCATGACGTGAAGAATGGTTTCGAGCTCCTCCTGTCCCTGGAGCAAGCAGATGTCATTGGGTTACACTTGCTTGTGACAGGACTAATGGAGATGTTACTAGTGCCCACTCGAGCAAATCGATGAACAATGGGAAGATAGCGATACAGTGAGTGATAGTCTAGAACAGAACTTAAGAAATGTATTTGGTCTATTGCCCCTTTTGGGGTGGGGGTGAATCACTCAGTGCCCCCTGGAAATCTATCTTCTTTAAAGAAAACAAAAATAAATGAGTGCCCCAATTGCATCCAAGAATACTACCACCTCCTTTATCATTACAGCTGTTCTAGGGAAAAGGAGGGACATTTCCCACTAGAATTTTTGTTTGTTTTGTTTTGCTTTGGGGACCACATATGTTTTGCTTTGGGGAGCACATAGGTGCTCAAGACTTCTCCCACTGTAGAGCTAAGAAGCTAGTTTAGAAAGGGTCACTTAGAATTATAATTCTTTGGCTATTTTTTCTATTCCTCATGCACTGTTTCAATTCTTATATTCTGATAGATTCTATGCATGAGAGAAAAATCTCCCTGTTGTTTTATTTTTGCTCCCTCTTATCCCCTCTTGGTTGTTGTAGCAATGACCAGGAGTCATGCACAAGTGGCTGTGACTCTGGGAATTGAACTTGCAACCTCATGCCTGCCAAGCGGGCATTCTACTGTTGATTGGTCCCTGGGTCCCTCTCTTCTCATTGTTAATTCTAAGAAGCGTCTTGGTTATATCCATTTATTTTCCTGCTTGATTTTTCTTGTGTCATAAAAGAAATCAGATTGAATTTTGATAAATTTGAAATTAATTTAGCAAAAAATGATATCTTAGCAATGCTGAGAGATTTCTTATCTGTCAGGATCATTTTCTTTTAGCTTCTGTACTTTAGAAATGTTGTAAATGCTTGTCTATGGGCCTGTGAATTTCTAATTAAGTAAATGTCTTGGATAATTTATTCATGCTGCTATTATGAAAGGGCTCACTGGTTATTATTGGAAAGGCTGCTTTATAATTAACATGACTATGCATATGTTTTACAAATGGTCACTTTACTGAACTTTCTGATTTATTAAAAAAAATTTAACTGTAAATATTGATACTCTTATCTGTGTCATTAATACTCTTATCTGAGTATTTTGCAACTTATTTAGCTTTTCTTACTATATTGGCCAAGATTTGTACACCACAAGGTAACAGTCAAGTATTTATTCTTCTTTAGTAGCACCTTCATAATCCAGAGGAGGTATTTGTATCTCTCGACACTGTTCTGTGTTGTATTTATATATGTGTATGTGTAAATGTGTACATGAAAAAATATACATGAAATAATGGGGAACAATTCTTACTATTAGTTTTCTTGATATATTATCAAGCATGATAAACATGGACAACAAACTATATTGGGCTCTTAGAAAGGCATTTATTGACATGATTTTTTAAATTACTTACATCTTGTATCACTTATATTAATAGATTCTTGCTGAGCTATTCATTATTTACAAGAATAAATCCTACTAGGATACTTCTTTGTTATTTGGTTAATACATTGGGTTGATGATATTTTATTGAATTTTTTTCTATGATCATAAGTAAACCTACATTTTCTTTCTCTGTGATTGTCTGATCAGGTTTTGGTATAAGGTTAGAATAAACTGGGAAGATTTCCATCTTTCTTTATGCTCTAGGACATTTTAAATTGCGAAAGAACTCTGTAATTTCAGAGTCTAAAAATAACATCTCTAAAATCATCTGGGTTTTGGCAAATTTGGAGGGATAATTATCATCTTTTTCAATTTTATTCATGGTGGATCTTCTAAATATCGAGCCAATTTGAGTTATTTATATAGCCTATGCTGACAGTCTATTACATCGTCATATTCTAACTTAGTTGCATCAATTTTTACAGAGAAATGACTCCCAGTAGTTTGTCTTTGCATCATATCAATGAAAAAAGTGTTTGAGTAAGAGCCCCAACTTATTTATTTCATTGTAATAGTTTTAATGAAACTAGTTATATTGTTGTGTTATTTACTACTATGAGTACCATTGTGCTCCTCCTTTCATTATAAGGCAAACATGGCAATAAAAAAACTAAGAATAAGATAAAGATAAAATACATTATGTGAAAGTAATTTTTTAGTTCAATAATAAATTATAAAAGATATTTTGCTCCTCTGAAATATTCTTCATCTGGAGAGAGTGTACAGAGATTAAGGTGCTTACTTTGCACCTAGCTTGCCCTGGCTTGATCTTTGACACCAGTAGGCATGATCCTTGAACACAGACACAGGAGTGAGCTCTGACCACAGCCCAAATAATAAAATAATTCATTGAAATATTCTTTTCTACCCACCCTGTCTGTAACTTGTTGCTTGTTCCCATAAAATATTCTTTTCTAGACCACATTTATTACAACATAATTGACATATAACATTATATACGTTTAAAATGTACTATTTAATGATTAGACACACATAATGATTCTCTAATACTTTCATCACATCACATAATTGCCATTTCTTTCTTGTGGCGAGAATAACTAAAACATACTTACTTAGAAACTTTCAAGTATAAAGACAGTATTTTTTAATTATAACCATAGTGCCTTACCTTAGATCACCTGGCCTTAAGACAACTAGAAGTGTATATGACTAAGATCTTCTTCTATCCGCCAATTTCCAATCTCCCATCCCTGGCACAAAATAATCTTAACAGTTCAGGGAAGTTGAAAGCATTTTATGCATGTGTGAGACCCTAGGACTAATCTCTGAAACTACATACATACACTAAAGCAAGATTGTGTGCTTTAAAAGGCTTTTATTTATCATTTTAAAACTTTATTAAAAGTTTTAAACTATCATTTTTCAATCTTGGTTTGAAAGTTGTGGTAAAGTTATCAAAGATTTTTAATTCATTTATTTTTATTGTTGTTTTTAAAATACTGCATAGCTTAGGTTCAAATTTGGACAACTAAATGCATATTGCAGACTTACTAAGTCATTATATTATTTCAGTATCAATTCTACGGATATTGGTAGATATATAGGAGATGTTCATCTCCCCTGAAGGCAATCTTTTAAAATAATTGAAGTTGTTGAACTGAATAGCTTTTGTTGTTGCTCTTGTTAATTTATTTTTTTTTTATTCTTGAGTGGGGCTCAGAATTGCTTCCAGTGATGCTCAGAGTACCATGTGGTGTGCAGGATTGAATCCGGGCCTCCTACATGCTAATAATGTGTTCCAGCCTGTTTAAGTATTTCTCCATCACTAAACTGCATAAAACTAAATTTCACTCACTGCTGAAATTTAGAAGATTTCAGCAGTGACTGGGATAATATATTTTAATATTTTAAAGCAGTTTAGGTCCTTTTTTGTGCCCAACATTTTAAAACATTCAGATATAATAAAGTTTATAAGTATCAGATGCTGTAATAATGGAAATATCTTCAACCATTGATTCTCAAAATGTGTGTTTTCAAATGTTTCTTTCAATTGCAGTTACTTATAATTTTCTTGTAAAGACATTTATTTACTTTATTTTTTTTTTTAATAATAGGCTGAGGGGTTGGGTTGTGGTTCAGCAGAAGAATACTTGATTTTCTATGTGGGGCCCTGGGTTAGGCTTCTGGCAATGCAAAGACAAAAATAAAATTAAATTAAAATTAAATAAAGAACTGAAGTTTCTCCAAAGCAGTGGCCTAGCATTGCTGTGTTCCAGTGAAGCCCACCCTCAGCACTTGGCTGTGCTGAGAGAGGCCATGCCATGTCAAAGAATTGAACTCAGGTCTTGGCACATGTGAGGTATGAAGGCTGCCATTTGAACCATCTTCTCTTCACAAAACATGTTTACTTTTAAGGTGCTAGCCATTTTTTCAGTATTTTGAATTAATATAATTACTAATGATTTAACAGAAATAGTGAGCAAAATTGGAATGTTTGTCTTACAAAGAAATTATGCATAGCTTTCCAATTACAAGAATGATTCTCAAAGTCATATAATAATATATGAATTCATATGTACTTCTCACTGAAGTTTAGGTAGATATATATAATCTTCATCAAAATGCATTGTAACTATTAATATTGAAAAATAAAACTTAGATATGAAGCCTGACATTGATCTCTCATACCAAAGTATAAAATTTAAACTGATACCAAAATATTTAAAAAAATCAAAGGGCTGGAGCAATACACAGCGGGTAGGGTGTTTGCCTTGCATGCAATCAACCTGGGGGTCTCCGGCATCCTATATGGTCTCCCAAGCACTGCCAAGACTAATTCCTGAGTGCAAAGTCAGGAGTAACCCCTGAGCATCACCAGGTGTGACCCAAAAAGCAAAATAAATATATAATTAAATAAATGACATGAAATATAAAAATCGCATATCCAATGTTATCCCAGCACTAAAACAATTAACCTTCTTAAGAAGTCATATAAATTATGTCCTATTTAACAATAAAAATTGTGTACTTTATCCCTTTCTCTTTCTGAATTTATATTTCTTTTCTATTTCACTGTTCCCTCCAGTAGAGAAATTATTTTAATGTGCTTATTTTAATACTCTGCTTTAGCCATCATTATTCTCTATAATAAAAATATGCATTTAAGTTGAAAGCTTAATTTTGTAATTACCTGTGAACATAGCCTCTAAGTGCTAATTGCCTCTTGGATAGAGCTATCATTACAATTGTTGGTAGCACATAATTGGCCAAAACAACTAGCTATATTGTAAATTTCATAAATAATCATTACACACATTTTTTAATTGTTGGGGAAATAACCTAATGACATGAATGAGTCTGGGTATGTTTTATGTATTCATGGATAAATATATTTTGTGTTTTGAATGGCACAGAGTTTCTATCCTTTCTACTCAAGTATTTCATGCTACTAGATGTTAGCCCTGAGAAACCTCATTCACACTAATAAGACAGGAATAGGGTTTTTGTTAAAGTGCAGTGCTGCTCAACTTGTGGAACCATTCCTCTATCATATGCCAAAATATCGCCAGCTAATGAAATTGCTTTTAATAATTTATCTTTTGACAATTCTAATTCATTCTTTAATTTTGTTGAAAGAATAGAATGGATACATTAACCAGCCATTAGACTTCATACACTCAGGCACTATCGAGCACTACTAAATGATTAGTATATCAGTCAGCCTTTGCTCAATACCCAACAAATCTCAGTGGCCTATAACAAAAAGTAGTTATTTCTTTCCCTGATGAGTGCATAAGTCAACTCAGCAACTCTGGTTCAGACTACATAGTTCCAGGTGGGGTCCAAAATAAAGGCCCAGAGGGCATATTCTTACATCATCAATCAAAACATGTGGTACATTAAAGTCTTGGCACATAATTGTAACCTGGTCCCTTCAGCACAAATCTAACTGGTCAAAGAAAGTCAAATTATCAGTCTTAGTGTGGTAGAATACATGTTATCACAACTGCATGAGGTAGATGAGTGAATGTTTGGTGACAAGTAAGCTAACAATACCTATTTAGTAACTTTTTCTCTTATTGCTTGTTTTATTTTTGGGTTTAATTTGTGCATAGTAGTCATTTATTCAAAAGAAACTAAAAAGTGTAGGTACATAAAAGGATGTTGGAACATATAAAGACATAATCCCAAAATTTTATATATTGCAAATCAATTATAATCCAATAAAATTATATTTTAAAAATTAAAATGTGATTAGTGATGATGAGCATTTTTTCATATGTTTTTTTGCCATTCGAATTTCTTCCTTGCTGAAGTTTCTGTTCATTTCTTCTCCCCATTTTTTGATGGGGTTGTTTGTTTTCTTCTTGTAAAGTTCTACCAGTTCGGTGTGGGGAAAAGGGGACACTCATCCATTGTTGGTGGGAATGCCGGCTGGTACAGCCTTTCTGGAAAACAATATGGACATTCCTCCAAAGACTAGAAATTGAACTCCCATTTGACCCAGCCATACCACTCCTGGGAATCTACTCTGGGAAGCCAAAAATACGCAGCGGAAACACCATCCCTACTTTTATGTTCATAGCAGCATTATTCACAATAGCCAGAATCTGGAAGCAACCAGAGTGCCCGAAAATAGATGACTGGATAAAAAGCTTTGGTACATCTACACAATGGAATACTATGCAGCTGTTAGGAAAAATGAAGTTATAAAATTTGCCTACAAATGGATGGACATGGAGAAGATTATGTTGAGCGAAATTAGCCAGAAGGAGAGAGACAGTTACAGAATGACTGCATTTATCTGCATAACATAAATATATAGGTACATATTATGATACCAATATCCAAGGTCAAGTGAAACATATATCAGGAGGTCTTGTCAAAGGTGGAAATTATCACAAACGTGTGGGAGTCAGAGGCTAGGAAAGACAGAAAATGGAACAGTGTGCTAACAATTGTCGAGGGTACTAATGCCAACCTAGAACTGAGCATTAGAGGCAAAAAGATACACATGACAACCCTTTAATGTATGTTCTGTAATCCATAGTCTGGAGGGGAAGGAAAAGAGAAAGAGAGAGAAATGGAAAGAAATCAAGAACCTGCCATGGAGGAGGGCTGGGGAGGGAGAGGGAACCGGGGACATTGGTGGTGGGAGATGGGCACCGGTGGCGGGATGGGTGCTGCAACACTGTATGACCAAAACCCAATTATTAACTTTTTAATTGTATATTTTTGTAATTGTAAAAATAAAAAAATTTTAAAATTTTTAAAAAAAACTAAAAAAAAATTAAAATGTGGGTTATTAAGAAAAGCAAGAGTGAACCATCTGATATATAATTTCTTTCTATTTTCTACTGTAGGTTGAGAATAATATAGGTTCCCAACAAATGTAGGTTCTGCCATGGAGGCAGGCTAGGGGAAGGGGAGGGAATCGGGGAGGTTGGTGGTGGAAAATGGGCACTGGTGGAGGGATGGGTGCTGGAACACTGTATGACCGAAACCCAAATATGAACATCTTATGAACATATTTGTAATTGTATATGTCATGGTGGTATAATAAAAAACTTTAAAAAAAAACAAATGTAGGTTCATTTGGTAATAATTCATTGACGTGTACATACATGGACTTTGTCTTTTTCCTATAATTATGTTTATTTCAATTAAAGTTTTTTAATAATGAGTTGGAAATCAAGCTGTTTTTATATCAAATCATTATTTAGGGCAATGTTTTATAATGATTCTTTTAATCTTATCAAAAGTTCTAAGTATGCTTCAATAATATCGTAGTGGCTATAGATTTCAAGTATTTCATTGGTCAAATTATCCCTCACTTTCAAATCTATCAACTAAAGAATTCTTTACATCATATTCCTTTGAATGAGAAAAATACCAAGCAGCTTCATCCTAATAATAATGTGAATTACTATTAGCACCAAGAAATTTGACTATGATGTTGAGAAATGTAAAAACCACCACAAAATAAATTTGGAAAGCTTATAATATGGTAAAATAATTGAATAGTATTGTGTTACTTCAGAGAGGGGCAGATACAGAGTGATTGCTTTCATATGTGGAATATAAAGAAACAGTGAGAGAATAACAAATGGTCAGAGGCAACAAAGACCTGAGAACTGGTCACTGGTGGGCAGGACAGGATTTGCCACAATGGGGGACAGTGGGAGTGGAAACTGTGGAGGAGGGAGTAGACACTGTTTGTGGGTGTTGGTGTGGTGTTGAAATTCTGTATGTATGAAACACTATCATTAATTCCATTATAATCATGGTGCAGGGGGGGAGAGATTGTATAGTGAGTATGGCATTTGCCTTGCCCACAGCTGACCCAATATTGATTCTCTGCGTCCTATATGGTCCTTTTGAGCACCAGCAGGAGTAACTCCTGAATTCAGATACAGGAGTTAAACCTGGGTATGGCTGTGTGTGAAAAATATAATTGTGTCAGTTCAGTATAGAGCATATATATATATATATATATATATATATATATATATATACACACCTAATTAGGTATATATACCTAATACATTTATATATTATATAAATGGTATATAATATTATATATAGGTATATACATATATATACCTAATTAGGTATATATATTCCTAATACATTTAAAAGCAAGAATATATCTGTTTTTATTTAAGGGGAGGGCCATACCCAATGGTGGTCAGGACTTGCTCTTGGCTCTGTGCTCAGAGATTACTCCAAAAAATGCTCAAGGAACCGTATGTTCTACCAGTCATGTGCAAGCAAGGCAGACCTTAACTCCCTGTTCTATCTCCCTGGCCTCAAGGCATGCTGTCTAATCTTAACTTTGAATCATGTAGTATGACGTATAGTTAAAGTCATTATTATAAGGAAAGAACTATAATGAAAACGTGTCATTTTAAAAATGCTTTGTGAATCACGATCACGATCTTCCCGTTAATCATCCATTTGCTAGAGCGGGCACCAGTAATATCTCCATATGTCCTGTCTCATGCCAGTAGAGCCAGGGGCATCGGCTTGCTACAGGAACATAAAGAGCCTTAAACCATTATATTAGGTCATGGGAATGACCTAATATAATTGTTACTGGAATTTGGCATATCATATACAACACTAGAAGCTTGCCAGGCTTGTCGAGCGGGAGGCAAACTCTTTTAAACACCTCCAAATAAAGCATTTATTGATGAACCCGCGGCCGCCATGCTGTGATGGGCTGGTCTGCTGGGTGGAGTTCTGACGAGAGGGAAGTCCAGAAGTGGAAAATGGCGGCGCCCGTGGAGTGAGGAGCGGTGGTCTGGCTTATTGTGATGCTCTGCCGAGGTGGTGGGCCAGGGCTAGAATCCGCCATGCCTCCCGACTGCCTCATGAACGGCTTTGCACAGGGAGAGCAAGGAACAGCTCTGCCCCATGTGTGAGAGTCTCTGGACCAGCATACCTGGGCCGGATTGAGGAAAAAGCTGCGGCCGGGGTGGGTGTCGGTGATCCCTGCTGTGATGGCCTGGTCTGCTGGGTGGAGTTCTGACGAGAGGGAAATCCAGAAGTGGGAAAATGGCGGCGCCCGTGGAGTGAGGAGGGGTGGCCTGGCTTGTTGTGAGGCTCTGCCGAGGTGGTGGGCCAGGGCTAGAACCCGCCATGCCTCCCGACTGCCTCATGCTTTGTGAATACATGTATTCAATTTTGGTATTTGGCTTTGAAAATTTTTTTCTTAAAAATCCTCGTGGATATATCAGGTACTGGTAGAACTTTACAAGAAAAAAACAGCCAACCCCATCAAAAAAATGGGGGGGGATGAACAGAAACTTCTGCAAGAAAAGAAGTTCGAATGGCCAAAAAACATATGAAAAAATGCTCATCATCATTAATCATCAGGGGAGATGCAAATCAAAACAACAATGAGATATCATTTTACAACACAGAGACAGGCACATATCCAATAGAGCAAAAACAAGTGCTGGCGTGGATGCAGAGAAAAGGGGACACTCATCCATTGTTGGTGGGAATGTCGACTGGTACAGTCTTTTTGGAAAGCAATATGGACATTCCTCCAAAGACTAGAAATTGAACTCCCATTTACCCAGCCATACCACTCCTGGGAATATACTCTGGGAAGCCAAAAGATGCAGCGGAAACACCATCCCTACTTTTATATTCATAGCAGCATTATTCACAATAGCCAGAATCTGGAAGCAACCAGAGTGCCCGAAAATTGATGACTGGATAAAGAAACTTTGGTACATCTACACAATGGAATACTATGCAGCTGTTAGGAAAATGAAGTTATGAAATTTGCCTATAAATGGACGGACATGGAGAGGATCATGTTGAGTGAAATTAGCCAGAAGAAGAGAGACAGATACAGAATGAGTGCATTTATTTGAATGACATAAATATATATACATATATATACATATAATACCAATATCCAAGGTCAAGCAAAATGAGGATCAGGAGGTCTTGCCAAAGGTGGAAATTATTACAAACGTGTGGGAGCAGAGGTTAGGTAAGACAGAGAAGGGAACGTGTGCCAATAATTGTCGAAAGTCCATAACAATCCACAACATGTAAGAGAGGGAAGAGAGAAAGAGAGATAGAGAAAGAGAAAGAGAAAGAGAAAGAGAGAAAAGAGATGGCAAACCTGCCATGGAGGCAGGCTAGGGGAGGAGGGAGGGAATCGAGGACATTGGTAGTGGGAGGTGGGCA
>JAJIBD010024057.1:0-22180 GCA_021461705.1 Cryptotis parvus
CTGAGCATCTCTGGGTGTGCCCTAAAAAAGAAATTAAAAAGAAAAAATGAAAAAAAGAAAGAAACTTCATCACATCTATAGAAAGGAATACTGTGCATCTGTTAGGAAAACTGAAGTTATGAAATTTGCCTATGAATGGATGGACATGGAGAGAATCATGTGGAGTGAAATTAGCCAGAAGGAAAAATACAGATAAGGAGTGACTACATTTATTTGCATGGCATATATGTGGGTGTGTGTGTGTGTGTGTGTGTGTGTGTGTGTGTGTGTGTCATCATTATGATGTTAATATCCAATGTCAGGCGAAACCTGGATCAGGAAGTGTTTTATCAAATGTAGAAATTGTCACAAAATGTGGGATACAGAGGCTAGGTGAGACAGAGAATGGAACAGTGTACTAATAATTGTTGACAGCAAGCTAATACCAACCTAAAACTGAGCATTAAATACAGGCAACGTGATACATATGACAACCTCTTAATGTATATATTGTAATCCACAATGTGGAAGGGAAGGAAGAGAGAAAGAGAGAAAGAGAAACAGATAAAGACCCTGCCATAGAGGCAGGCTAGGGGGAGCGGAGGAATCGGGGACATTGGTGGTGGGAATTGGGTGTAGGGATGGGGGCTGGATCTCTGTATGACTGAAACTCAAATATTAACCTCTTGTGAATATCCTTGTAATTATATCTCTCACTGTGGATTAATAAAATACTAAAAATACGATATGAGCGTGAAGAAAAACAATAAAGTTCACATTGCAAGGGACAATGAGAAAGGGTCAGATCTGAATATCGTTTTTCTCTTTAATGGGTGAGGGGATTGGGGTGGGAAGTTTCTATGCAGCAACAATCTTTTGAAAAATAATTTATTAAAAAAACATATGCTTAGAAAATTCACGAAAAAAAGGTAAATACAAGATAACATACAAGACAGGTAGTGTTAGTATATTTCTATTTTGAGTGAGCAAATGATGGCCACACAAATGTAATCTGTTGACTTTTAGATAAATAAAGATTTGTACCCCGTTGTTTACAAAATATTCTATTGGCAGAAAATTCCTGCAAAAGCTAGGTTCAGATTCAGATCTGAGGGTACCTGACACCATCTGTGCTAGTGTAGTAGGTGGGAGGCCAGTGAGGGTAGGGTTTGGCTTTCAATGCCGCAGCCAGTTCCACACAACTTATTCCTAGACGGCCAGAATGCACATGGGTTAGGATGATGATGATGATGATGATGATGATGATGATGATGATGATGCTGTTGATGATGACGATGATGGTGATGATGATGTTGACCGCCTTACTACTAATGATGTTGCTAAAGTTGTGACCTGGGCCATCTTGTCATTGCTTTTGCTTATTGAAATAGTGGCCCCTCTACTCAATATTTTTTTTTTTTGTGTCATACTTGGCATTGCTCAAGGGTTACTCCTGACTTAGCACTCAGGAATTGCTCCTGGCGGTGCTCAGGGGAACATATGGGATGTAGGGGATCCAACCTGAGTCTCTCCGATTGCAAGACTATCGATCCAGGCCCACGCTTATCAATTGATTTAACAAAGTTGTTCGATTAATGTGTTACACTCAGTATTCAACCCCAATCACACCACCATTCGCTGCCCACACAGTTGCAACTGTCCACACAACAACTCACCTCTTCGCTACAACAGTCCACTAGTACTGTAAAAGTCTTCTAACAGTGCGACTGCACCCCGTTTCAAAGACCCACATCCGCAAGAGCACACCACCATTAAAACAGCCCACCAGCATTATTCGCAATTTTTCCAACCAGCACTTCAGCCTGCCCCTAGAGCAGACCCTCAATAATCTATTTTATATTGCTTGCTCTAGTTTGTTAACATGATCTAGCAACGTTTTCTTAGAAAATAGTGAAGACTGTCCAGTCTCACAGTGAGCCATTGAGCCCTCATACACAAAGTGACTGATACCGTTGTTACAGGATCAGTGTTGTGTGTACATATTTTGTTGTTGCTTAGCTTCTACTTTACCTGTATTGACAGTGTTGTGCTACTTGGCATGGCAGTACAGTAGTTTTTGAGGAATTTCAAATTTTTTGAACTGGGTGATAAAGTTGGAGTTCAATTCCTAAAAGGAGGTGATATTGGTGGATGGACGTGACTATCAGGCCTTCCCGAAGAACAGGGGAGATGTGGGGAAAGTCCCTCAGGCGCACGGGGACTTTGTGACTCAAGTGAGAAGCTGAGCGCGGTCTTCACTGTTGATGTCACTCCGTGGGAGTTCTGGATTTCTCACCGGCCAATGGGGTTTGCAGACCCGAGACCACACCCACGACCTCGCCTATAAAGCACGAGGCACTCCCCTTCTGGCACCATCTCGCAGTGAACAAGTTTACGTGGTGAAATCCTCATACTCTGTTAGCGAGATGTGGCTCCAACCCCCGCTCCGTGTCCCCTACTCCACTGCGTGTTTCCTTCCCCCGCCACCTTGTGGCGTCCATCCCCCAACACTGTTTCAACCCAGACTGGATTGCAGAGGACTCAGCTGGCCAAAGAACGGAAGATGGTGAGAAAAAGTGCTGAGATTGGGATGTGTGGCCGAGTCTAAGGTCTTGTCATGGCAACCCCCCACGGTGGCCAGTGTGTGGTCCTATGAACCCTTGTCCCTCTTGCAGTCCTGGCCCAAGTCATCTGTCAGTCTGGCCTTCAGCAGAGTCTGCCGGCAGTCAGGTCTCCCCGGAACTCTGGGCTTTTTATCTCCAGGGACCCCTCATCCAGGAGCTTCCCGGTCCCTCTGTCCCCGTATCTGGCCTTCCTGGGCTCCAGGTGTCCTAAGACTTTGGTGGACACCTTGTTCCCTTCCCTCCACAGAGCATCCACTGTGGCCTGGGACAGGGCCATCAGGACTCTGTACCCGGCTGCCTGTCTGTCCTTACTGGAGCTAATGCTTAGAAGCAATGTCCCAATCCCCAATCTCCTAGAGTTTCACCAACACTGGGGTTATGATTGTTGGTCCATATGTGAGGTTTGGAGGTGTCTGGGAGCACGGGACCCCCACAGTTGGGACAGGCCTACCCCTGGTTCTTGATAGTTACCAAAGCATTGACCACATTTGGAGCCACGGTTTGGGTTTTGGACCATGTCCACACTCAGTGTCATGCTTCAGGTGGAAGTGCGGAACCAAAGGACCCGGTCTCAGGGCAGCAGGATGAGTATATGACCCAGCTCCAGCAATTCCTGCTGACAGTGCAACAGCATCTGGACAGCTACCAGCAGCTGGTCTCTGAGAAGGAGGAGCTGCATCAGCAGCTGCTGCAGCAGAGGCAGCTCCTGGACCAGCTGCAGTTGGAGCGACCCCGAGGGGCAGGCGGTGTTGGAGGAGACCCTGAAGGAGCTGAGGGAGACCCAGGTGAAAGTCGGGGCAGGCCCTCAGGGCAGGAGGGCAGCATCCAGCTCCTTCCTTGCTCCTCATAGACTGCCTTCTCCTTCAGGAGCTCCTCAAACAGTCGGAGGAGGAGAACCAGCAGCTCCGGGCCCTGCTGAAGTCAGAAGCGTGCCGTGAGAAGAGTGACTGGCAGGGCAAAGGGTCCCCCTGGAGGGAGAAGCCTCCTTTGCGAGTCAGGAGGTGTGGCTATGGAATGGTGGACCAAGAGGGCCCGCCCCCAGGCCTCTCCCTCCCTTCTTGGCCGGCTGAGACCTTGGTGCTGCCCCACAGCCAGTCCAGTGTCAAAGGACGCAGAGGTGAAGGAGAAAGAGGTGCTGGAGCCTAAGAAGCTCATGCAGGTGAAGGTGATTGTAAACGCAGAGGTGGACGAGACCTTGAAGACCAGTGAAGTGGAGGTGATTATGGAGAAGGAGGTGTCCAAGAACATGAAGACTGTGATACAGAGGCAATGGGCTGGTCTCCAATTTCCCTTATTCCCATTCTTTTACCTCAACAATGGCCCCGACCCTCTCCAAATCATCCAAATCTAGCCCCAACCCTGTCCTTCCCTGTTCTTCCTTCCTGTTCTCTTCTCACCCTTCTCCTCCTCCCACATTCCTGCTCCCATGCTCTTCCTCTTTTAGTATTTAATAAGATAAGTAACTTTTGAATCTGGGCGTCATGCATGTCCCCAAACTCTAGCTACCAGGGATTCCTGAGAGGCAGAAATGTCCACAATATTAGTCCCCAGGATTCCAGGACCCGGAAATGTCCTCTACCACTAACCACCACGGCTTGGGGGGCAGAAAAGTCCAAAAAAATAGTCACCAGAGATTCTTGGTAGCAGAAATGTTCGCAACATTAGCTACCAGGAGCTTATCCCTCGCACCAGACACATGTTAAGGTGGCAGATTTGTTCCCCACCACTAAATACTTGTTTTTCAGGGGCAGAGATGTCGCTCCCCCTGGGTATAGGTGAGTCCAGAACAGACACGCCCTCCGACAGCTCAGCCAGAAGAGTCAGGACAGGCAGCAGCCACCCCCTTCCTAAAAACTAGGTCTCAGAGAACAGAACAGAAATTGCCTCCCACACTCTCGTTCATTCAGAAATGTTAGGACCATGGGAAAAGCCAAGGTGATGGTCTGCCTGGCAGTAACTCTGGCCATTTTCCCCTTCAGTGTTGACTTGGGTTGTGTGCAGAGGGTCCAGAGAGCAGTTTAGGTGCCATAGGGCAAGCTCTGCATGCAGGGCTTCAAGTCCATTCCCTGGCACCACATGGCATCCTGAGCACAAAGGCAGGAGTACCCTGAGAAATCCCTAAAACAAAAACATCTCCAGATAGATCCACATCATAAGGCCTCTATAAAGCTGTTGCTTCGTGTTTGTGTGGAGGGGTTCATTGTGTTTGAGGAAATGCTGGACTGTGGGGGCAAACGAACCCCTTTTCTGATCCACGTTAAAACTGGGCCAGTCAAACCTTAGCCTTTGACTGGAAGGACAGCACAGTGGTGCGCACTTTTGCCTTGCTTGGGGCCAATCTGTCTTCAATTTGCAGCATCCCATTTGGTCCCCTGAGCACAGCCAGGAGTAATTCCTGAATGCAGAGTCAGGAGTAATGCTGAGCATCACTGGGTGTGACTCCCAAATATCACAGCTTGCTCTCGGGACTCGCTCCTGGCCTGAGTTCACCGAGCATCAGGGAACATAACTCAGCCATTCTGAGGGGAGCTTGGGGACACCCAGTGTCAGGGCAGACACTTATTTGTGCTCTGGATCTTTCAGGAGGAGGCTAAGGTCAGGAACATGGACACTCTTGTTTTTCCTGTGGGGCCCCAACTCTGCCCAGACCCTGGGTTCTCTGGGCGCAGCAAAAGCAAGAAGAAAAAGTGAGCCCCCCCTACTCCCACCCAACCACACCCCTGATTCCAGATGCTGTCAGGGCCCAGGGCATTCTTCCAGCTAATTAGACTGCAGGAGTCTTGACATGCAGCGGGTGAATGAAGCTGGTGAGTTCCGGCCCAAGAGCCCAGCAGACCTGACAGGGTCAGCTTTGAAGAGACCCCTCAGGGAGGTGTCCCCAGGTCCCCAGCTCCTCTGACTCCCTGCACATGACTGGGCTAACAGCTGCATCTGACAGAAAGCCCAAGGCGGAGGCTTGGAACCCCATTTCAGAACCAATTAAAAATAGCACCGTCATGACCTGAGCCTTATCCCCAAGTACAAAGCTCCAGGAAATTGTTGTGAGGCCCTGCCTGCCCTTCAAACACCAAGAATCAACCCTGAACACACTCATTCTTTCTTGGCCTTCATTTGGGTGAGATGCCACATGCCTCTGAACCTGACTTTCCTTTCTATGTAATGGGCAGGTGAGATGTGTCGAAGATCCCCTGTAGGGCTGAGAGACTCACTTGGATGATGGGGGGAAGGGGAGGAGGGAGCTCAGTCAGAGATTGGGTGGCACTAGCACACTCATGCACCCCAGTGCAAAGAGCATGTCCAGGAAGCACTGGGACAGCTGTGGGAGGTAGGGGCAGAGACAGAGAGATGTAGCACCTGCTCCAGGTGGGGGAGGACCTGTCTAGGAGGGAGAATGCTGCTGGGGGCCAGAGTCACAAATCCACCAAGGAGTAAGGCCACTTCGTTGCCCCATTTGGCACCACAGCCAGTCACCAAATAGGTACATGGACTCTCTAGGGGGTGGAGGGTGCTGGGTGGATGTTTTAGAATATGATGTTGGGTTTTCCTTTGCTTGGAGAGCAGGGGGCTGGGTCACACATCCAGCAGTTCTCAGGAGCGATTTCTGACCATGCTCAGAGCTCTGGGTCTAGGGCCAGTGAGAGAACAGAGGTAAGTCCTGCCCAGCAGGGAGCCGAGATGCCAGGGCCTTAGTGACATAGAGGGTTCAGAGGTCATGGGCGAGGCTTGAGGTTATTAACAGTGAGCGGCAGGCACAGGGACTGAGCCCTAGGCTGGGACAGGAGTTTCTCCACTCGCTGTTCACCCTGGACACTGAACCTCAGGGGCCTACGGTTGAGTGGAAGGAGGTACGGGGATAAATAGGGGAGGGCCCATCCCTTAGACCCTACAAGTGAGACATCTTGAACAGGTGACAGGTTGCCTCAGGAGCTGCCTGCCTTGGGTCTGGGCGTCACTGCTGAAGCCCGTCATTTCCTGCCCTCTTTGGCTTCTGTGGCTTTTCCCTAAAGCAGACGCAGTGGCACATTGCTGGTATCCCCAGTGGAACTAGGACTGTGACTCCCTACAACAGCATGTGGCCCCTTCCAGAAACAGCTCCAAGATAACATTCAAGATCTAATCCAGAAAGTCCTAGAGAACAGGCCTGGGGAGACAGTCCAGCAGGGGAGAGAGCGGTCAGGGCTGCTGGTCAGGATGGCATGCAGCTGGCTCCCTGCCTACCTCCTACCTCCTTTCCTCAAGTTTAGAAACTCCTGAGAAACATCCGGAGGAAAACTAGGAGCTCCAGGCCCAGCCGAGGCAAGACTGCTGCCTGTGATGGTTGAGTGGCAGGTCCCCAGGGGGTGAAGAAAGCAGGACGCCCTGGGGACACAGAGCCCAGTGGCTCCAGCCCAGACCCTGTCACCTACCCCTGCCCCGATGGTCTGAGACCCTGGGAATGCCACTATACAAAACAAAGTGGCCAAGGGAGCAGAAGAGGAGGCCGTAATATACATGGAGACGGTGGCGAGAGCTCCGGGGAGGGTGACTCTGCCAGGCAGCCTGGACAGAGAAGAGAGGATGGTGAGCCTGACACGTGCTCTGGGGTCCCGGACACCCCCTGCCTCACTTTGATTCTGTCTCTGCAATTTGATCACCTAACCGTTCCCTTGAAGCCTGAGAGCCGGCCTCCAGGCAATTGCCCCCTATAAACCTATGTACCCAGTTAGGGGAATGAAAGAGACTCCTGTAGGATGCCCCAACAGGCTTGCCTCAGTCTACCTCTTAGTCACAGCTGGATTCAGCACCTCAGCCTTAGCCAAGGCGCAAAGAGCAGGCTGAGAAGCTGCAGAAGAGAAAGCAAAGAACCAGTGTCTGGTACAGACAGAGACAGACTGAGCTCTGACTGGAGTAAGGGGCTGCAGCTTCTGGGCTGAGTTGCCAGACATGCCCCAGGGAGTTACCTGGTGTGAAACATCAGCCGGGCGAGGGTTCTGTGCTGTGTTCAACTTCATGCCTCCTATGACGGGTCAGATGGAGAGGAGCACCTGAAAGTCACCATGGTCCTCCCTCAGGCCTGCCTCTGGCTTCTCCAGCTGAGGAGTGATGGTCTGTACTTCTGTGGGTAACAAACAGACAAAGGAGAGAGTCATTCACCTCACAGCCTTCTACCTGTGCTACACCATAGCAAACACCAGATGTCAAAAGAATACTGGTTGCGCTGAAGCCCTGCACTATCCCTCCTGGAGAGACCTTTGGCCATGCTCTGCAGGGTTTCACCAAGCAAAGCCTCTCTTCCATGTTTTCCACAGGTGTGGGAAGAAATTTACAGCACCGAAAGAGTGTAAATGAGGGGAAAAATGTAAAGAAAACAGGAGGGTGGTGACCTGAGAGCCACGAGACCTCATAAATTACCCTCACACATTTCCGGACCCCCATTCTCTCTCTCTCTCTCTCTCTCTCTCTCTCTCTCTCTCTCTCTCTCTCCAAGGTCACAAGCAGGAGCAGCAGGCCTTCAGCCCTGAGCCAGGAGAGATTGTGTCAGGCTCCACCCAGAACCCTGGAAATGACTCAGGTGCTGATGGAGGCGCAGAGCTGTAAAGACCAGCCACGCTGAGGTTCCTGCCACATTTGCCTTCCGCATACCTGCTGTCACCAGGCAGTGAAAATAAGCCTCCAATGAGCCTGAACCTTGACAGCAGTCAGGCAGCCTTGGCGTCTCCCATCCTGGGGAGGCAGCAGGTTACTGCTGATCTACTGGACGGGGCGGAAACCCGGCCTGTGAGTCTCCTCCACGTTGGCTGAGCTCACTCTGCTTGAGCAAGGGTCGCCACACAAATGCCCCCCGTCCATGTGCCCACCCCAATAGCTTCGACTTATGCTGGAGTAAAGGGCAGAGTGTTGGGGGGAAGCAGGCTGGCCACTGTGCAGGACTCTTGGGGTCTAGAGTTGGGGATAGGATGTAGTGGAACCTTATGGTTCGCTCCCTGTCCGTTACAGGCAGTTACAGGCAGTTAGAAGTTCCAGTTTGTGGCTTTTGTTTTCAAGCCCCTGTTGTCTTCTGTGCTTCGTGAGTTTTGTTTGCTTTTGTTTTGTTTTCTGGCCATGCTTAGCAATGCTCAGAGGTTTCTTCTGACGCTGTACTCAGGAATCACTCTTGGGGAATCACTTTTGGTGGGCTCAGGGTCCATTTCAGATGCCAAGAGTCAAACCTAAGCCAACTGCATGCAGGAAATGCCCTACTTGCTGCACTATCATTCTGGTCCCCTGTGCTCTCTCTTTTGCTGTTTGTTTGCTTTTATTGTGTATTCGGTTGTTTTTTTTTTCATTTTGTGTCACAACTGGCATTGCTCAGGCTTACTCCTGGCTCTATGCTCAGGAATTTTTCCTTGTCGTGCTCAGGGAGTTTAAGGTATGCCAGGGATCTAACCCATTTCAGTCATGTGCAAGCTCTACCCACTGTGCTGTCATTTGCCCTGCCACCCCCCAACATGTATTCACATGACACACATTTCTCTCTTTTTTCCCATTCTTGACAAACCCAGGTTCTCTACTAAATATTTATACTCTTTTACTCTCCCTTTATAGCTTTCTACGTAAATATCTTTTCATAAAAATGATATTAAGAGAGAAAAAAGAGATGGAAGGAAGGGAGGAAGGAAGGAAGGTAGATAGGAAAGAATGAAGGAAAGAAGGATGTAAGGAAGGAAGGAAGAAAGAAAGGAAAGCAGGAAGGAAGGAAGGATGGAAGGAAGGAAGGAAAATAGGAAGGAAGCAAGGTAGGAAGGAAGGAATTAAATAGGTGCACACTGGAAAGAATCTAAAAAATAAACACAATAGAGTGGGAAACATAGCTCAATAAGTGGGGTCTTGCCGAGGTTCACTCCCCAGCATTACTTATGCGCCCCTGAGCCCCACCAGCGGTGGTCCCTGAACAGAGTCAGGTGAAGCCTACAAACCATAGCGAAATCCAAAGGAAACAGGGTCTGAGAGAAGTTTCAAAGAACTGTGCACATCTTCGCCCACGGGAGGCTAAGGTTCAGTACTTAGCCCCAAACGGTTTCCCCGCTCTTTTGGTATGAGCCCCAGCGTTGAGTTTCAGATCACCACCGAGCACTGCTTGGTGTGGCCCCAAAGCTACAACAGAGGCACCAGATCTACAAAAGCTGAAAGTCAAAAAACGTTTTAATTTTGATTATTTTGAATCACATCGTTGACACTCAGGGGTTACTCCTGGACCAGACCTCAGGAATTATTACTGGATATGCTCAGGAGTAAGTCGAAAGACTATCATAGATATGCTGCCAATCATCAACATGTGACGTCTCAGGAGCCACCGTCTACTGGTCTAGTGTCTTCCCCATCAGAGAAGCAGTTCAGAACACAGCAGGATTTCTATGTCCTTCCCAGGTATTACCAAGCAGTATGAACTAGGTCAAAACAAAGCTGGACATTCTGGGGTTCCTGAATATATAATGAAAGAATTTTAAAAGGCTCTTACTTATATGGGCCAAACTCTCTATAGTGTTATGAGTTATTACCGGGATGGTCCAGCCAGAAGCTGTAGATCACTCACAACTTGAGTCTGATTGCAAAACGGCATTAAATCCTGAGCAGTATGCTCAGCGGAGAACATGCTTTGCAGAAGAGGCTTATTAGATGTCTAGGGAAAACCCAAGCCAGGGTGAAACTAGGGGCGAAACCTTAGATACTGTAGCTGGCATTGGAACAGCTGGTTACATTTTAACACGACTTGCTAACATGTTGCTTATAAAATACCTTGCCACAAAGCTCGACATATAGTAAAACACCTTCCAAAATGTGGACCTTTAAATTGTAACCATCGAGCCTTGGAACCGTCCTTGATGACACACTTCTAATCAGCTTTGGCAGATGGATGTCACTCATTTCTTACCCATTCACTCCTTGGTCCTTTGGGTAAACCCGGCTAAATGGGAAAAGACTTTACATCCTTGTACTCATTGTCTTTTTATGACGGATTGCACAATGAAATTTAAACAGTTAATGGCCCAGCTTATAGTAGCTGTTCCTTTAAAGATGTTTGCCTGCTGTGGCAAATTCAGCAGACCACTGCCATGGCATTTCTTGTAACCCCCAGGACCAAGCAATTGTTGAAAGAGTCCAAAGTACTTAAAAAAATCTTCTTTCATTTCAATTAAAAACAAAAAAGGGAGGATTATTACCCCCTCTAATAGAGAACAACAAACGTTTTTAAGAAATTTTTGCTTTACATTTTAAAAATCTACCTCAAAATACAATTATTGAACGCTGCCTTTCTAGAGCAGAAAACCATTTTTCAGGGGCTTGAGCAATAGCACAGTGAGTAGGTATTTGCCTCGCATGCGGATGACCCGGGTTCGATTCCCCCAAGTACATGGTCCCTCAAGTACTGCCAGGATTAGTTCCTGAGTGCAACCAGGAGTAAAAGCCCTGAGCATTTCTTGGTGTGAATCAAAAAGGAAACAATCCCTTCAAAACCTCCTGAACATAAACAAAAGGTATTTGCTTGAGCAAAGACTTATTTTCAAGACCAATGGTTTATTTGGAAACTGGATTGAGAGGTGCCCCACTCTGGCAGGTGCCAGCTGGCATGAGGAATGATCCCTTCTGAAACCTGTAACAATTGACAAGAGCATTTTTGGGCTTGAAGGTAGGGAGCCATTCCTGGCAGTGTTTAGAGTTTACTCCAACTCTGTGCTCAGGGGTTTCTCTCAAGGGTGTTGGGGTCAAACCAACACAGATGGGATGAATCTGGAGGTAAGGGCCCCTGCCCCTGCCCTCCCTCTGGGTTTTCCTTTCAGAGTTATCTGCTATATGGGGTTTGTGAAAGAGCCGCTGCTGGAGGAAGAAGGAAAGAATTACTGTCTCTGGTCATAGACAAAGGGAGTGCAGAGACAGAGGCGGACATTGACAAGCCCACGGAGTAAGTCCTGCCCTGGGCAGCTTCCCAGAGGGGGATGCTAGAGTCAGAGGAGTGTTTGGGGGCTTGGCCAAGGGGGGCACCATCAAGGACCCTGTGCCTGGTTGTTAGCATGCCAGGCCGCTGCCCGGTTGGCTTGGGCAGCTCAACCAACAGTGTGGGTAAAGAGGATTTAATGTCTTGCAAGTTCTGCCTTAGGCTCAATGCTTGAGCTTAAGACACAGGTACACCCGGCAGAGCAGAAACCAGCTTTCCCCGTTGAACACCCTGCATTCCATGGACCACGAGAGCAACTTCCGACCCGAGTCCACCATCCCGATGGAGCCTCGGAGGAGTCCAGAGGAACCCCCACACCTTGCTGGCAGCCATTTTCATAATCCACACTCTGCAGCAGGTAAGATCTCCTCTCAGCAGACTAATCCAGTCTCCAGCCCCCAGGTTAATCCAGTCTCCAGCCTGGCTTGTCAGAAACCCAGCCTACAAGGACCCACCACGCAGAGACCCGCCATTCAGAGGAGAGTATTTCAAGCGCAGGGAATGCTTGAGCCTAAGACACAGGTACACCCGGCAGAGCAGAAACCATTGCGCCGCGCAATTTACCTCCAAATTCAACCCACCCCTCTGAGAGAGTACCACAAATTAATGAGAATATAGCGCCCGCATGGCAGAGCCTGGCAAGCTGTCCGATGCATGTTCGATATGCCAAATCCAGTAACAGAAATGTTTATTTTCCTGACCCTGAAAGAGCCCTTAATACGGCAGCAGTAAGAAAGGCAAACAAGCAGTGCCAGACAAAATTTCATGGCCATCCTAGGCTGCCAAAACGAAGAAGGACTAAAATGACTGTCTGTACTTTCAATGCACGTACACTGGCATCGGAAGCATATATTGAGGATCTGATGCTGCAAGCAAAAAAGATCAAGTACGACATCATTGGTCTGACTGAGACGAGGAGGCATCAGTTATATCATGCTGTATTTTCACGGGAGAAGAATTGTTCCTTGGAACATGCGACGAAAGAGGCATCGGGTGGCGTTGGTGTCCTTGTCAACACGAACATGGCCCTAAACATTGATTCATTTGAATGCCTTAAAACCAAATAGGATGACTACACTTGAAGAGATGTGGCCCACTGCCAGCAATTTCCATCTTCATTGTCTACGCACCAACATCCACATACAAAGAAGATGAAATTGAGAAATTCTACATGGAACTAGAGGAGTTCTATAAAAAGATCACACCTTCTACAAGATCATAGTCGGTGATTTTAATGCCAAGATAGGACCAAGAAGATCGACTGAAGAACTCCACATCGGGACCCATGGCCTAGAATGGAACGAACAGGGTGAGAGACTATCTGAGTTCATCATGTCCACCAAGACCATTCATGGGAACTCACAGTTTCACAAAGCTGAAGCGAAACGTTGGACATGGGAATCTCCTGGCAGACAGTTCCACAATGAAATTGACCACATCATCTTAAATCGACGGTTTTGTCTGACCGATGTAGCTGTCGTCCCCAAATTCCAAACAGGATCAGACCACCATCTCCTTCGTGCAAAATTCTACTTCCTGCAACGGGGAGAAAAGGCTGCAAAGTTTAGGAAGAGAACTACCAGAACAACCACCAACTGGGAACTCTTTGGCACCATTGCAGCAACATGGGAAGATACCACCATTGACGACATCGATGAAGAATACAACCGACTGGTTCAGCACCTCCATGATTGTGCGAAGAATGGCGAGAGAGAGAAAGACACAAAAGGACGCCTGTCTTCAGAAACTCTCGAGCTCATTCGCCAACGTGGCAAGGCGCGAGCCTCAGGAGACCAAATGCTAACATCCAAGCTTGCTAAACAGTGCAGAGAAGCGATAAAAGAAGACCTCAAAGACAGAAGAGCAGAAATACTGGAAGATGCAGCAGAAGCCGGGAAAAGCATTCGCACTGCCCGCCTGTCCTTCGCCAACTATAAGACCAAGATGACTGCCCTCCAATGCCCTGATGGATCTATCACATCGTCCAGAAAGGCAATCACGATCACGATCACGATCTTCCCGTTGATCATCTATTTGCTAGAGCGGGCACCAGTAATATCTCCATATGTCCTGTCTCATGCCAGTAGAGCCAGGGGCATCAGCTTGCTACAGGAACATAAAGAGCCTCAAACCATTATATTAGGTCATGAAAATGACCTAATATAATTGTTACTGGAATTTGGCATATCATATACAACACGAGAAGCTTGCCAGGCTTGTCGAGCGGGAGGAAAACTCTCTTTAAACACCTCCAAATAAAGCATTTATTGATGAACCGTGCTGCCGCTTGCCACCCGAGCCAGGCTGTGATAGGCTGGTCTGCTGGGTGGAGTTCTGACGAGAGGGAAGTCCAGAAGTGGAAAATGGCGGCGCCCGTGGAGTGAGGAGCGGTGGTCTGGCTTGTTGTGAGGCTCTGCCGAGGTGGTGGGCCAGGGCTAGAACCCGCCATGCCTCTCGACTGCCTCATGAACGGCTTTGCACAGGGAGAGCAAGGAACAGCTCTGCCCCATGTGTGAGAGTCTCTGGACCAGCATACCTGGGCCGGATTGAGGAAAAAAGCTGCGGCAGGGTGGGTGTCGGTGATCCGGGCTGTGATGGGCTGGTCTGCTGGGTGGAGTTCTGACGAGAGGGAAGTCCAGAAGTGGAAAATGGTGGCGCCCGTGGAGTGAGGGAGCGGTGGTCTGGCTTGTTGGAGAAGATTATTCATGACTTCTACTCAAATCTCTTTGATAGCCATGTCCACCTGCTCACATACCAAATTCCACAGGATGGATATGTCATTCCCAACATTCTCCCTTCTGAAATCCGACATGCCATCTCGTCGGTAAAGAAGGGAACAGCACCAGGCCCAGACAAAGTCAGACCCGAACACCTGAAGAATCTGCCGTCGGTACTCATCAATACACTAGCTCGGCTCTTCACACGCTACCTGTCCGAATGCAAGGTGCCCCTCCCAATGGAAAACCAGCAGGACAGTTCTACTGTTCAAGAAGGGAGACATTCACGACATCGGCAACTATCGCCCCATCTGCCTGTTGTCTGTCATCTACAAAGCTGTTTACACAAGCCATCCTGAACAGGATTAGCAGAACACTAGATGAAGGACAACCATGCGAGCAAGCAGGCTTCCGGAAAGGATTCAGCACAATCGACCATATCCACACAGTAACCAAGCTCATCGAGGTTTGTAGGGAGTACAAGATGCCGCTCTGTCTCACGTTCATTGATTTACAGAAAACCTTTGATTCTGTGGAGCCTGAAGCAGTCATCGAAGCCCTAGCCAAACAGGGTGTTCAAACCCAATACATCAAGATCCTTCGTGAGCTGTGTTACGGATTCACCACCAGGATCTCACCATTCTACAAAGAAGTGATCATTAATGTGAAAAGAGGGGTTCGACTGGGTGATACCATTTCACCAAAACTCTTCAGCACCACCCTCGAGAACATCATGTGACAATTAGAATGGGAAGGAATGGGAGTGAAGATAGATGGTCTGCAACTACACCACCTCTGCTTCGCTGATGACATCGTTCTAATAACACCAAACATTAGCCAAGCGGCACAAATGCTGGCTGACTTTGACCGAGAATGTGGAAAGATAGGTCTACAGCTGAATCTAAATAAAACTATGTTCATGAAGAATGAACTAGTTGCAGAGGCCCCATTCACTCTCAATGGAACAAACATCTCTGAATGCAGCAGTTATGTGTACCTAGGTCGAGAATCAACATGATGAACGACCTAAAACCTGAGCTGCGCAGGAGGAAGAGAGCAGCATGGAATGCCTTCAAAGGCATCGAAGAAATAGCTAAAAGGACAAAGAACCTCCAGCTCTGGGCACATCTCTTTGACTCCACCGTTCTCCCTGCATTAACATATGCCTCAGAGACCTGGGCCCTACGAAAGCAGGATGAGAATGCTATTCAGGTCTCCCAGAGAGGAATCGAAAGAGCTATGCTTGGAATATCACACCTCACTCAAGTGAGAGGAGGAATCCAGAGTTCTGACCTCCGTCGCTATTCCAGAATCATGGATGCTGTCTCGTTTGCCAAGGCATCGAAAATCAGATGGGCTGGACATTAATGCAATTTGGAGACAACCGCTGGACTAGAGCCATTACCGACTGGATCCCACAGGATGTCAAAAGATCACGTGGCCGCCCACCTACAAGATGGTCAGACTTCCTTGTAAAGACCCTGAAGGAACTGTTTGAGGCTCTTCATATTCCTGAATCAACCAGATGCCATTGGGCTACATTGGCATATGATAAGGTCCAATGGAAATGTTACTGGCGCCCCTCGAGCAAATCGATGAATAATGGGATTCAAGTGATCAAGTGATCAAGTGAAGTTCTGCTTTTGAGACAAGGTTAGGATTTGATGGAGTTTCCCTTGTCCGCTGCATGGCGGGGCCCTCAGGAAACAGGTGCCGGTGTCTCTTCTCCTCTGTCACAATTCATGGGCAGATCAAATGGGCCGTTTCTGACTGAGCATTCAGCTGTGGTGCCGCTGCTCAAGCAAATCTCCTAATCAGGAGTTTGGTTCTTAAGGAAGCTGGTTACAGGGGATGGATCACTGCTCAGTCACCCCTGTCCTCTGGGGCCTCCTCCTGTCCAGTTCTGGCCACCATAGGAGGCTGTGGAGAAGGCAACTGGACATACACATCCTCTGAGTTTCCATTCTGGCTTGTTTTTATTTGGGGGCAGGAGTGTAACACAGGCCATGAAGAGGGAGGCTGGGCCCTTGGGAGGCAGCAGGAATTCTCACATTGGTACAGAGTAGGCGCCCAGTCTGCCCCACCTGCACTGCTCCCATGGCCCTGCAGCTGTCCCACAGCGATGAGCGAAGAGGAGGAGGCGGTGGAGCCTGCAGTTGAGTTCATGACCTAAGAGCAAGATCAAAAGGGCTGGTGCGGGTGCCTTGGTTCCAGCCCCGGACTGACCCCGACCCATGCGCCCTGAGTTCCCGGGAAACGCCTCGACTCCCCCACAGCCCGGACTGACCCCGACCCGTGCGCCCTGAGTTCCCGGGAAACGCCTCGACTCCCCCACAGGTGCGTGTGTAATTCTTTGCGCTCTCCGCGGACCCCAAGCTGCCCCAGGGAAGAGCGGAAACTCCATCAACGGGCACCAAGGCAAAGTGCCTTGGTTCCAGCCGGACCGACCGACCGTGCGCCCTGAGCTTCTGGGAACATCCCAAAAACTCAAAACCGCGGCTAAGCTCCACGACCTCTCACTACCTACCTTGCATGAGGTACCAGTGAACCTTGGTTCCTACATCCTTGCTACCCACCCAAACTCTTCAAACAGACCAGACCCCTACTAACTGTACTATCTAGTCACCCAAGAACTCACAGTTGCAACCTACAATAGTCATAATGGTAAAGCAACGCAAAAATTCCATCAAGCTCTGTGAGTGAAGTCACTGGTCCAGATGAGTCAAGCAATACCAATGACTTGCATAACCTATCTGAAAAGAATTTCGGAAAGAACTGTTAAGGATTCAAAAGGAATTCAAAGAAGCAATGGAATGCAAAATCAATAAAATACAAGAGGACATGATAGCAGAAGTGGGGAAAATGCAAAGGGAAATGACAGGTATTAAAAATGAGGTAAATGAAATAAAAAACACAGTGGAAGGCCATCATAGCAGAATAATAGCTACTGAAGAAAGAATTAGTGATCTCGAAGACGAGTTCCAAAGATTCTGTACACAACACCAGAAGATAGAAAAAAGGCTCACAATTACCGAACAGACAACAAGAGATAATCGGGATGAAGCCAGAAGAAACAACATACGGATCATTGGGGTCCCAGAAGGGCAAGAAGAAAACCCTGATGAAGAAGAAACTGTCAAAGCCATCATTGCTGAAAAGTTCCCGGAACTAAAGAATGCTTGCCTCAAGATCCAAGAGGCCCGTAGAATACCAGCTAAAAGAAACCCCAACAAGAATACTCCAAGACACATCTTAATAAAAATGACAAAAACTATAGATAGGGATAGAATACTGAAAGCAGCAAGATCAAAGAAGGAAATCACATACAAAAGGAACATCTCTAAAATTTACAGCAGACTTCTCTGATGAAACACTCCGAGCCCGAAAACAATGGTGGGATATTGCGAAAAGGCTCAATGAACTGCAGGCTTCACCGAGAATTCTTTACCCGGCCAGGCTCACATTCAGATATGAAGGAAAGATACACAACTTCATGGATAAGCAACAACTCAGGAACTTCATGGACTCAAAGCCAACTTTAAAAGAAGGACTGAAGGGTCTACTCTAATGCGACCAAACCCATAAGCACAACAAACACAAAAAAGAAAGATGGCACAAAATCCAATGACAATAATCTCTCTCAATGTCAATGGTCTAAATGCACCAATTAAGAGACACAGAGTAACAAAATGGATTAAAAAATTGAACCCAACATTCTGCTGTCTACAAGAAACGCATCTGAATAAGCAGAACAAACACAGACAGAGTCAAAGGTTGGAAGACCATTCTCCATGCAAACAACTCCTCCAAAAGGCTGGTGTGGCCATATTAGTATCAGATAATATAGACTTCAGGCTAAAAAGGTTAGAAGGGACAACGAAGGCCACTTCTTATTAATTAAGGGGTATGTACACCAGGAAGAAATTACACTACTAAACATATATGCACCCAATGAGGGGTCAGCAAAATACATAAAACAACTGCTAAGAGACCTCAAAGAAGACATTGACAGTAGCACAATAATAGTTGGAGACTTCAACACTGCTCTATCAACGATGGATAGATCAACAAGACTGAAACTCACCAAGGAAATATTGGACCTGAAGGAAGAAATGGAAGAAAGAGAGCTAGTGGATATATACAGGGCTTTTCATGCCAAAAAAGCTGAATACACATTTTTCTCTAGTGCACATGGAACATTCTCCAAGATAGACCACATGCTGAGCCACAAAGCATACCTCAATAAAATTAAAAGATAGAAATTGTGTCAACTATCTTTTCAGACCATGATGCACTGAAAATGGAAGTTAACCGTGCACAAAAACAGGGAGTCAAACCAAACACCTGGAAACTGAACAGCTCACTGCTGAACAACAAATGGGTCATAGAAGAAATCAAACAGGAAATCCAAAGATTTCTGGAAATAAATGAAAATGAAGATACCAATTATAAGAACTTGTGGGACACGGCAAAAGCCGTGTTAAGAGGGAAGTTTATAGCCCTGCAAGCATTCATCAGGAAACAAGAAAGGGCCCACATAAATAACCTGACTACACAGCTGAAGACATTAGAAAAAGACCAACAAAAGGAGCCCAACCCAGGCAGAAGGAAGGAAATAATAAAACTTAGAGAGGAAATCAATGAGTTGGAAACCAAAAAAACAATCCAAAAGATTAATGAAACCAAGAGCTGGTTTTTTGAAAAAATAAACAAGATTGACAAACCATTGGCAAGACTTGTAAGGACAGGGAAAGAGAAAACCCAAATAAACAGAATCAGAAATAAAAAGGGTGACATCACAACAGAAACCGCAGAAATCCAAAAAGATCATCAGAGATTACTTTAAGAGCCTGTATGCCGTGAAACATGAGAATCTAGAAGAAATGGATCAATTCCTGAAGTCCTATAACCTCCCACGGCTGAAACAAGAAGACCTCCAATACCTGAATAAACCCATCACCATCGAGGAAATAGAAACAGTAATTAAAAGTCTGCCCAAACACAAAAGCCCAGGTCCAGACGGATTCCCTAGTGAACTCTACCAAACCTTTAAGGAGGACCTACTGCCTGTCCTGTTCAAGCTCTTCCAGGAAATAGAAGAAACAGAAACACTCCCAAACAGCTTCTACGAGGCACATATCACCCTGATACCCAAAGCAGGGAGAGACAACACTAAGAAAGAAAACTACAGACCAATATCCCTGATGAACACGGATGCTAAGATCTTCAACAAAATACTAGCAAACAGAATCCAAAGACTCATCAAGAAGATTATACATCATGACCAAGTTGGATTCATCCCGGGAATGCAAGGATGGTTCAACATTCGCAAGTCAATCAACATAATACATCATATCAATAAAAGAAAAAATAAAAACCATATGATCCTTTCAATAGACGCAGAAAAAGCATTTGACAAGATCCAGCACCCGTTCATGATTAAAACGCTCCAGAAAATGGGAATTGAAGGGACTTTCCTCAAGATAGTTACAGCCATCTACCAAAAGCCCACAGCAAGCATCATTCTCAATGGGGAAAAGTTGAAAGCCTTCCCCCTGAGATCAGGGACAAGACAAGGTTGCCCCCTCTCACCTCTTTTATTCAATATAGTACTGGAAGTACTTGCCATAGCAATCAGAGAAGAAAAAGGACATCAAGGGCATCCAGATAGGCAAGGAAGAAGTCAAGCTATCATTATTTGCAGATGACATGATATTATACCTAGAGAACCCTAAACTCTCTACCAAAAAACTCCTAGAAACAATAGACGCATATAGTAGAGTGGCAGGATACAAAATCAACACCCAAAAGTCAGTGGCTTTCCTATATACAAATAGCGAAACAGAAGAAAGGGATATTAAGGAAACAATTCCATTCACAATTGTGCCACAGAAAATCAAATACCTAGGAATCAACTTACCCAAGTATGTAAAGGACCTGTACAAAGAAAACTACAAGACACTGCTCCAAGAGATAAAAGAGGACACAAGAAAATGGAAACACATTCCCTGTTCATGGATGGGGAGAATCAACATTGTCAAAATGGTAATACTCCCTAGAGCTCTGTACAGATTCAATGCAGTCCCTATAAGGATACCGATGACATTCTTCAAAGAAATTGACCAAACGCTCCTGAAATTTGTATGGAACAATAAACCCCCAAGGATAGCTAAAGCAATCCTCGGGAAAAAAGAAGATGGGAGGCATCACCTTTCCCAACTTCAAACTGTACTACAAGGCAGTAGTAATTAAAACAGCATGGTATTGGAATAAAAACAGACCTGTGGACCTATGGAATAGAATAGAGTATCCTCACACCCAACCTCAAACACATGATCATTTAATCTTTGATAAAGGTGCAATGAGTCTAAAAATGGAGTAAGGAAAGCCTCTTCAACAAGTGGTGTTGGGAAAACTGGGCAGCAACATGTAAAAAAATGAATTTTGACCTGTGTCTAACACCATGCACAAAAATCAGATCAAAATGGATTAAAGATCTCAATATCAGACTTGAATCCATAAAGTACATTGAAGAAAATATAGGAACAACCCTCCACGACATTGAAGCTAAAGGCATCTTCAAAGGTGAAACATCACTAACAAAGCAACTAGAAGAAAAGATAAACATATGGGACTACATGAAACTAAAAAGCTTCTGCACCTCAAAAGAAACAGTGACCAAGATACAAAAGCAGTTCACAGAATGGGAAACAATATTCACCCAATACCCATTTGATAAGGGGTTAATATCCAGGATATATCAGGCACTGGTAGAACTTTACAAGAAGAAAACAAACAACCCCATCAAAAAAATGGGGACAAGAAATGAACAGAAACTTCAGCAAGGAAGAAATTCGAATGGCAAAAAAACATATGAAAAAATGCTCATCATCACTAATCATCAGAGAGATGCAAATCAAAACAACAATGAGATACCACTTTACACCACAGAGACTGGCACATATTCAAAAGAGCAAGAACAACAAGTGCTGGCGTGGATGTGGGGGAAAAGGGGACACTCATCCATTGTTGGTGGGAATGCCGGCTGGTACAGCCTTTCTGGAAAACAATATGGACTTTCCTCCAAAGACTAGAAATTGAACTCCCATTTGACCCAGCCATACCACTCCTGGGAATCTACTCTGGGAAACCAAAAATACGCAGCGGAAACACCATCCCTACTTTTATGTTCATAGCAGCATTATTCACAATAGCCAGAATCTGGAAGCAACCAGAGTGCCCGAAAATCGATGACTGGATAAAGAAGCTTTGGTACATCTACACAATGGAATACTATGCAGCTGTTAGGAAAAATGAAGTTATAAAATTTGCCTATAAATGGATGGACATGGAGAAGATTATGTTGGAGCGAAATTAGCCAGAAAGAGAGAGACAGATACAGAATGACTGCATTTATTTGCATGGCATAAATATATATGTACATATTATGATACCAATATCCAAGGTCAAGTGAAACATATATCAGGAGGTCTGGTCAAAGGTGGAGATTATCACAAACGTGTGGGAGTCAGAGTTTAGGTAAGACAGAAAAATGGAACAGGGGGCTAATAATAGTCGAGGGTACTAATGCCAACCTAGAACTGAGCATTAAATAGAGGCAAAAGGATACACATGACAACCTTTTTAATGTATGTTCTGTAATCCATAGTCTGGAAGGGAAGGAAAAGAGAAAGAGAGAGAAAGGGAAAGAAATAAAGAACCTGCCATGGAGCAGGGCTGGGGAAGGGGGAGGGAACCGGGGATGTTGGTGGTGGGAGATGGGCACTGGTGGAGGGACGGGTGCTGAAACAATGTATGACCAAAACCCAAACATGAACTTTTTAATTGTATATCTTTTTATTTGTATATCTCACGGTGGTATAATAAAATACCTAAAAAAAAAAAAA
>JAJIBD010024058.1:0-22825 GCA_021461705.1 Cryptotis parvus
AAGCTTCTGCCTCAAAAGAAACAGTGAGCTAAGATACAAAAGCAGTCCACAGAATGGGAAAGAATATTCACCCCAATACCCATCTGATAAGGGGGTTAATATCCAGGTATATCAGGCACTGGTAGAACTTTACAAGAAGAAAACACAAACAACCCCCATCAAAAAATGGGAGAAGAAATGAACAGAAACTTCAGCAAAGGAAGAAATTCGAATGGCCAAAAAACATATGAAAAAATGCCTCATCATCACTAATCATCAGAGAGATGCAAATCAAAACAACAATGAGATACCACTTTACACCACAGGGAGACTGGCACATATTCAAAGAGCAAAAGAACAACAAGAGTTCTGGCGTGGATGTGGGGGGAAAGAGGACACTCATCCATTGTTGGGTAGGGAATGCCGGCTGGTACAGCCTTTTCTGGAAAACAATATGGACATTCCTCCCAAGACTAGAAATTGAACTCCCATTTGACCCAGCCATACCACTCCTGGGAATCTACTCTGGGAAACCAAAAATACATGCAGCGGAAACACCATCCCTACTTTTATGTTCATAGCAGCATTATTCACAATAGCCAGAATCTGGAAGCAACCAGAGTGCCCAAAAATCGATGACTGGATAAAAAGCTTTTGTAACATCTACACAATGGAATACTATGCAGCTGTTAGGAAAAAATGAAGTTATAAAATTTGCCTATAAATGGATGGACATGGAGAGAAGATTATGTTGAGCGAAATTAGCCAGAAGGAGAGAGACAGATACAGAATGACTGCATTTATCTGCACAACATAAATATATAGGTACATATTATGATACCAATATCCAAGGTCAAGTGAAACATATATCAGGAGGTCATGTCAAAGGTGGAAATTATCACAAACGTGTGGGAGTCAGAGGCTAGGTAAGACAGAAAATGGAACAGTGTGCTAACAATTGTCGAGGGTACTAATGCCAACCTAGAACTGAGCATTAAATAGAGGCAAAAGATACACATGACAACCCTTTAATGTATGTTCTGTAATCCATAGTCTGGAGGAAGGAAAAGAGAAAGAGAGAGAAATGGGAAAGAAATAAAGAACCTACCATGGAGGAGGGCTGGGGAGGGGGGGAACCAGGGACGTTGGTGGTGGGAGATGGGCACTGGTGGCGGGATGGGTGCTGGAACACTGTATGACCAAAACCCAAATATGAACTTTTTTAATTGTATATCTTTGTAATTGTAAAAATAAAAAATTTTTTAAAAAGTCAAAAAAAAGAAGGGGGAGAGATGCAGAGACAGAGAGAGAGAAGAGAGAGAGAGAAAAGGGGGTACCCTGCTATTGAGGCATCCTGGGGTGGGCGGGAGGGTGTGGCTATACTGATGGTGGGTATGGGGCACTGTTGGAGGGAATGGGTGCTGGAATACTGTATTACCAAGAGCCAATTATGAACACCTTTGTAACTGTATGTTTCACTGTGGTATAATAAAATATTTTTTAAAAAGAAAAAATCAATAAATAAATAAATCCAGCTGAGGTATGCTGATCCAGAGACTCACAGACATTGGGCAGAGCTGCCACTGGCTCTCCTGTGCCCAGCCACTCACGAGATGCCCAGGAGGGATGGCAGGTTCTAGCCCTGGCCCGCCACACCAACAGAAACTTGGAACAAGCCAGGCGACTCCCCCCCACACACATATTCCACATCCGGACTTCCCTCTCGTCAGAACTCCATCCAGCAGACCAGCCTATCACAGCCCAGCTTGCACGGCCACAAGCAGCCACACGGTTCATCAATAAATGCTGGATTCAGAGATGACTACAAGAGTATGCTGCCCGTGCGGCAGAGCCTGGCAAGCTACCCGTGTCGTATTTGATATGCCAAATACCAGGAACAATTATAGACCTCATTCCCATGATCTGATGGAATGGTTTGAGGCTCTTTATGTTCCTGGAGCAAGCAGGTGCCCTTAGGCTCTACTAGCATGAGGCAGGACATATGGAGATGTTACTGGTGCCCCCCTCGAGCAAATCGATGATGAACTAGAAAACAGTGATACAGTGATACACCTGTTTCCAAATACCCTTTCTTATTTACCCATTCCCATGTTAGCAATTAATTTATGCTCGATGCTCTGCAACACTAAAAGTAAATACTTGAGGAGTCATTTGGTATCATGTTCCTTACAAACTTCAATCCTTATATTTTTCATTTACAACCTAAGTTACTGGTAATGCAAATCTGTCTACCCACACTCAAAACTTAACACTAAATGCTCTGGTTTGCAATTCATTGAAGAGTCCAGAAAGATAGTGCAGTGGTAGGGTTTTCGCCTCAAATATAGCTAAAGAGGTTTCAGTCCCAGGTATCCCAGATGGACCCCTGAGCCTGCCAGGAGTGATGCCTGAGTTCACAACTAAGAGCATGTGGCCCAAAACAGAAAATTCTAAAAATCAGATCTCTACACAGAAGTAAAATCAGTCCGATGGTTTTCAAACCTTGGAATACACAGTGATAGTAACAGTGTTGAATAATAGGCTCCAGTGTTGATGCTTATACCTCTACATATAAGTGTGGGATGCCCTCGACCGCCTGCGGTGAAGAACGACCACAACATTATTCTTCTTAGAACACACTTTACTGGAGCTCCTGAAGTTTTGAAACTTAAAATGGCGAAAGCACCCGAACCCTCTGCGCCAAGCTGCCTTTATACAGCGCTGGATGTGGCGTGTCCATGTCCCATTGGCTGGCGCCAAATGTTGCGGTCGGCGTGTCCACTTCCCATTGTCCGGTGCCAGGTCGATACGAGGCTCGGATGAGCTCGTGGCCGAGCTGATGAAACTATGCCCCTAATTGGACAAAGCCCGGAAATCACACCACGCCAGGGACCCCTGCACCTGCGCGGGACACAGGACCCTGAGCATGAGCGAAACCTGGGGAGGGAAGGCAACATGGCAGTGGGCCGGAGTCAGTAACGGCTAAAGAGGCACCCATGCTAGGCAAGATGACTTCTAGCACAAAATGGCATCCAACATCTCCCCCTTTTTGTTTTTATAAAAGATACCTAGGCATCTACCGGTCAAGGCCAACACTTCTTCAGCACCAGCCAATCGAGGGTGGTTGCCTGGAGAAAAGAGACAACAGCATTACACCTTTCCTTGTGCAATGGCACTAAGACTAAGGAGTGCAAAGGCTGTAACGTGCTATTGAACATGTCTTACAGGGTGCAATGGCAACAAGAGCTCCTGGTGCCAAGACCATGTTCAAAGATCTCTCTTGAGGCTAGCAAGGCAAATATGGGGAGATGCACCTTCCTCCAAGGCTGCCATGGCCTGTATGATTACAGCTTTATCCTGGGCATGACGTGCTCTAAGTTTGCGTAACAACCAAGGCAAAGGAACACTCCAGCACAGCAAATTGCACCAAAAATTACCACCCCCACCCATTCCTTAAAGAAGCTAAAGGCGGTAAACATCCACTCAGTAAAATCCCCAAGATAATGGGTTCAACTTGGGTGGCGTTAAGAGCAACAATGTCCATCAATTGCCGATATAACAAGTCCTCCGTCTCTTGCGACTAACTGCCCACAAGATATTTCACAATCATTTGGCTTTCGTTGTTTAACTTTTCATATTGGCACTGGCATCGGCCATGTCCTGGTTATCGCCCAAAGTCATTTCTTCTTCCTGAAGCTCTGCTGCAGACTCATCAGTAACGTCAGAATGATCAGCTCTCTTGTCATCTTGACGGATGAAGCGCGTCAATCTTTCCGGTACCCAAATTGGATCTTCCTTGTCTTGTGGAAAAACACAAACAGCTCCCCTGGACCACATTAGTGCGAGCTTGGGCTTGGGCATAATCCGTATAAAGTGATTTAAAGTCCAGGTATCACTGTATCACTATCTTCCGTTCATCATCCGATTTGCTCAGGGGGCCCCAGTAACTTCCTCCATATGTCCTGTCTCATGCTAGTAGAGCCCAAGGCATCTGCTTGACCCAGGAACATAAAGAGCCTCAATCCATTCGGAATGAGGGTCTATAATTGTTACTGGTATTTGGCATATATATCAAATACAACACGGGTAGCTTGCCAGGCTCTGCCGTGCAGGTAGCATATTCTTGTAGCCATCTCTTTCTTTCATTCTCTTTCTTTCTTTCTTAGAGAAAGTCCAGGTATTGACACATATTTAGACATGCCTTGGCTATATGGAACCAATCCAAGATGTCATGGCATTTTGGGCTAAGCGTTCCACAAGAGCTATGGTAAAGCTTCGCAGAAACACCATAACTCCTGGTTGCCACAGCCAAATCTTTAAGTTGCTTATATTCCACTGGATGATGGAACCGATTAGTGTGGTAGCATCCTCAAATACAGGAAAGGCCGAAGCCAATTTTCTCCAAGTTTTATGAGGAACGAGGCTTGTGCCCTCAACTGGAGGCGCTGAAACCTTTTTTGGATAGTTGTTGTTTTCAGGTTATATGGCGGGGGGTCTGGTAAGCTCCGGATCATACCTTTCCCTCTCATATGCCACTGCAGTTTCCTCTGACTCTGTCTCTTCCTCTGAATTAAACATGTCTTCCCTTTTCCTCCTCAGATTCTGAGATCGACAAGTTTGAAAATTCATCCAGAACTGAAAACAGTCCTGGAGGCTAAGTTACCTTTTTCCCTTAGAAAATACATCCAGTACTGAATACAGTCCTGGAGGCTTAATTACCTTTTTTCCCTGATCAGGCCTTTGTTTTTCTTTCTGTACACCTTGCTTTGTTTTTTTGCTCCATTCCCTTTTAATTCCTCCACTTTAACTATTTAAATCGGACATGGTTTCTCAGTGCTCTGCGAGAATCCTGCTTCCCTCACAGAGAATGTTGCAACATCTGTCTCCTTTCAAACAGGTGCGGAATTAGTCTCCATAATGGCAGGGTTCCCGGGTGTAATTTTTCCTTTTCTCTCCTGCTGCTTAAATCCTTGCCAAGCCTTTCCCAGCAGAGGGCATTAACATTCCCCGAAACTGTGAACCATGGAGCCGCAGTTTCTACGTCCTCCAAAAATCACTCTTACTGTTCTATCAGAAATCTCTAACTCTTTCTTTCAGCAGCCGCTGGATTGGCTGAAAAACCCTCTATGCTGGAATTTGTGTTTCCCATATTGTGCACTATCTACACACAGAACCAGCAAGTGCACTCCTTGCCTGGTTGGTGCCAGCGGCAAAGGGAGGCAACATGGGGTCCCAAGCACAAAAATAACAAGCATAAGGATTGCAGCAACTACACCGCCAACACCAAAAACAAGCCTGCCCATATGTTACTTATCTGGAGGGGGAACTTACTGGCGCCGCCACTCCTTGTGACTAAGTTCTGAATCCTCCCAGAAAAACAAGGGTCCTTACCTAGGGCCTGGATGTTGCGTTTTCCCGGGTTTCAGCACCACTTGTGGGATGCCCTCAACCGCCCATGGTGAAGAATGACCAAAACAAGATTCTTCTTAGAACACGCTTTACTGGAGCTCCTGAAGTTTGAAACTTAAAATGGCTAAAGGACCCCGACTCTCTGTGCAAGCTGCCTTTATACAACCCTGGATGGCGTGTCCATTTCCCATTGGCTGGCGCAAATGGTGTGGGTCGACGAGTCCACTTCCCATTGGCCGGCGCAGGTCGTGCACGAGCTCATACGAGCTCGTACGAGCTGATGAAACATGCCCCTAATTGGATGAAGCCCGAAGTCACACCACACCAGGGACCCTGTGCATGCGCAGGACACAGGAGCCTGAGCATGCGAGACACCCAGGGAGGGAAGGCAACGTGGCAGTGGGTGGAGTCCGTAACGGCTAAAGAGGCACTGTGCTAGGCAAGATAACTTCTAGCACAAAATGGCGCTCAACGCATACGTGCAATTTTTTTTCAAAGATTTCTTTAAGCTGGTTGACAGTGTGATCTTCCCCATCATATACTAACTTGGCATTCATTTCGGAATATTTCCCAGAAGATACCAAAGGAGGAAATTGCCTTTTCCTCCTTTGGAAGTGAGGCATTTTGGGTACTTTACATATTTAGTCCACTGTGTTGTGGATTCCAGGTGAGTTGTTCATTTACTGATGTTAATTATTTATTTACTTGCATTCATTTCATTATGGCATTCTATGTTATTTAATCATTTCTTATATCTGATTTGGGAGCCACACCACAGTAAAGTCCCTTACATTTGTTATGTTGCTAAATGGTACAAAATGCTATGACTTACCAAGAAATTCTTTTCATTTTAAGCCACTGAATTTATTATTCCAAACAAAATGATCATGTGTTCTACATTTTCTTGGTTTCACTAACTGTAGCTAGAGTTACCCATTTAAAGCTGCAGTACTCGGGGCGCGAGTCCAGCAGGCACAGCGTTTGCCTTACTCTCAACTGAACCAGGTTTGAACCTGGCATCCCATATGGCTCTCCAAGTCACCGCCAGAACTAAGTCCTAAGTGCAGAGCCAGGTGTAACCTCTGAACACTGCCGAGGTGATTCCCAAAAAAGCACAAAAAAACCCAAAACTCAACTGCTGTTAGAATTGTTTGACATTTTTACAACTCATGGCTATAATGCTTCTTCTGTTTAATGTACAAACTTTCATTTAGAAAAGGAGTAAAAGTAAATGAACAAATACAATTTTCAGTCATAAATACAGTTTCAAGAATCTCCTGTGTATAGAAATTATTTGTCAGATACAGAGAGGAGTCATGTAGTCTAATTCCACTGTTTCCTCTTTTCATTCTTGTTTTGATATCAATTATTATTATTTTTCATTCTGCCTAGGGAAAGCTCCCAACACATCAAGATTAGAATTTAGGATTGAGTCTATTGGTGAAGTTTTATCATAACTGAACTTGTAGATGCATTTTAGTTCAACATGGAATGACTCTAGAGGCTGGGTAGTCTAATTTATCCTGCACCCTTAGAAAAACTACTCTATGGGAGGTTGCAGTAGAAAAGACAGTACTAAGAGAACTGCCATCAAGTCAGACAAGAGACCCAAAGGCAGGAAAAATCGAGAGTGTAGGAAAGGGGCTGAAGCGATAGTACAGTGGGTAGGGCATTTGTCTTGTACCCGGCCCACCGGGTTTGATCCCGGCATCCCATATTGTCCCCAAGCACTGCCAGAAGTAATTCCTGAGAGTACAACAAGAGTAACCCCTGAGCCGGTGAGAACTCCCAAAACAGCGGAAAAAAACAAAGAGTGTAGCAAGGCTGCAGGACTCAGGCAGGCCCCAGAGCAGTGGCAATCATGCTTTAGGGAAAGAAATTGGAACTACAACACCCAGGATTCCCAGCAGTGAAGGAGATAAACAGGTCACTTTGAACTTATGCACACCAGGATGCTTATCCTCAGGTAACATCCCTGGGGATGTCTGACCAGCAGGCAGCTACTCACGTGGCTGCATACTAATACAAAAAGCAGAAAATTCAATACCCAGAGGAAGATAACATCCTCAAAGAGGGGAGAAGAGAACACCGTTTGCTGAGCATCTCCTGAGTCCTACCTGACAGTGAGGAAGAAAGGAGTGCCCCAGAAGGATCCACCCCAAGGAATACTACAGAACCATGGGGATACAGCACAGATCCCCACCTTGAAGAGCAGATGAAGAAAACAACCCTGAAGACTCAAAAAAGAATATACTCATACATAATCTCTCTGACAAAGAATTCAGAGAAGAAACGGTGAATATGTTTAATGAGCTCAATGACAAAGTGTAATGGATGTCCGGTAAAACACAGGGAGGTCATAAATGAATAGTGGAAAGGACAGTCAGAAAATTAAAAGGAGGAAATGACGGTAGAAATGAGAACACTCCAAGCAGAAGTCACATCAATAAAATCTCAGTAGATGAAATGAAAAACGTAATGGATGCCCTCAAGAGCAGGAAGACAGAAGCTGAAGACAGGTCAGTGAGAATGAGGATGAGCTGCAAAAGGCACTCAGGTGAATACACAAGATGGAAAAAGACCAAGCAATGAATCAGCATCACGCTAGAGAACATGAGGATGAATCCAGGAGGAACAACATAAGAATCGTCTGGGTCCCAGAGAAACAGAAATGCAGGCAACCCCAAGGAAATAGGTACAGTTAAAAAAAAATCTTCGCAGACAAGTTCCAGAGAGAAAGGACACTGACATCCACATCCAAGGAGCCCAAAGGGTACCTGCAAAAGAAACCTCAATGAAAACTTCAAGACATATCTTAGTCAAAATAATGGGAGCCATAGATAGAGACACAATTCTTCGAGGGGCAAGGTCAAAGAAGGAAATTTTATACAAAGGAGAATCCTTTCTCCTTTCAGCAGACCTATCAGATGAGACCCTCCAAGCTCCAACGCAGTGGTGGGACATAATGAAAAAAACTCTATGAAAGGAAGGCCTCACCAAGAATTCTTTAGCCAGTGAGACTCTCATTCAGATTGGAAGGACAGTTATACAGATCCGTGGATAAACAGCAGCTCAGGAATTTAATAGAATGAAAACCAACCTTAAAAGATGGGCTGAAAGAGCTACTCTAAGATGAGACAAAACCCAAAACAACAACAAACATAATTATAGAAAGATGCCACATAATCCCATGACAATAGTCTCTCAATGTCAGTGGTCTAAATGCACCAGTTAAGAGACACAGTGCCAAGGAGCCCAAAGGGTAAAATGGATCCAAAAAATTGAACCCCATATTCTGCTGCCTTCAAGAAATGTACCAGGACAATCACAGCACAGACAGGCTCAAAGTTCAATGCCAGAAAACAATCCTTCATGCAAACAACCCCTCCATAAAAGTCCAGCTAGCCATACTAGTATGTGATAACATAGACTTCAGGCTGAAAAAGTTCAAAAGGGACAGTGAAGGTCACCTCTTCATAATCAAGGGATACATATCTCAGGGAAGAAATGACACTCCTAAACATATCCGTGCCCAATGAGAGGCCAACAAAACCCTAAATAACTGCTTATTGACTTCAAAGAAGACATTGACAGCAACTTGATTGTAGTTGGAGACTACAACACTGGTCTATCAACTCTTGATAGATCGACACTACTGAAACTCACCAAGGAAATACTTGCCCTAAATGAAGAAATGAAAGAAAGAGGTCTAGGAGAAATATACAGGGCATTCATACACAAAATGCCAATACAGTTTTCTCCAGCACACATGGAACATACTCCAAGATAATTCACATGCTGAACCACAAAACATCACGATCACGATCTTCCCGTTGATCATCTATTTGCTAGAGCGGGCACCAGTAATATCTCCATATGTCCTGTCTCATGCCTGTAGAGCCAGGGGCATCGGCTTGCTACAGGAACATAAAGAGCCTTAAACCATTATATTAGGTCATGGGAATGACCTAATATAATTGTTACTGGAATTTGGCATATCATAACAACACGAGAAGCTTGCCAGGCTTGTCGAGCAGGAGGCAAACTCTTTTAAACACCTCCAAATAAAGCATTTATTGATGAACCACACGGCCGCTTGTGGCCGCACGAGCCGGGCTGTGATGGGCTGGTCTGCTGGGTGGAGTTCTGACGAGAGGGAGTCCAGAAGTGGAAAATGGTGGCGCCCGTGGAGTGAGGAGCGGTGGTCTGGCTTGTTGTGAGGCTCTGCCGAGGTGGTGGTCCAGGGCTAGAACCCGCCATGCCTCCCGACTGCCTCATGAACGGCTTTGCACAGGGAGAGCAAGGAACAGCTCTGCCCCATGTGTGAGAGTCTCTGGACCAGCATACCTGGGCCGGATTGAGGAAAAAGCTGCGGCAGGGTGGGTGTCGGTGATCCGGGCTGTGATGGGCTGGTCTGCTGGGTGGAGTTCTGACGAGAGGGAAGTCCAGAAAACATACCTCCATGAAACCAAGTAGAAAGAAACTGCTTCAACTGTTTTTTTGAAACTATGACATACTGAATATTGAAGTTAACCGCAAACAAAAACAGAGTCATACCAAGCCCCTATAAACTAAAGAGCACACTGCTGAACAACCAGCAGGTCATAAAAGAAATCAAAGAGGAAATCCAAAAATGCCTGGAAACAAATTAGACTGAAGACACGAACTACCAGAACTTGTGGGATACAGCGAGAGCAGTGTTAAGAGAAAAGTTCATAGCTCTGCAAGCATCCATCAGGAAAAAAGAAAGGGCCATCATAAGCAGTCTGAATTCACAGTTTAAAATCTTAGAAAGCTGTTGGAGGACAATTTTAGCTATTCTGGGAGTTTTGTTGTTTTGCTCACTCCCAGCTTAATCTACTTAAGTCAAGGTTCATTCTAATGAGACTTCTCTTCTATGTAAACACTGCTAGAAGGTGTGACAGTTACAGAAGTCACCTTGATTGAATAACTTCTAACTTATACATCTACAAGGACTTCTATGTTTTCTAGATTGTGCACAGCTCCTCTTTATACCCACTGCACCCAACGTGGGACGGTTAGAATTTACCAGGAGACAACTACCCTGGCTATGCTGAGACTATAGAAAGACTATAGGAAGGATCATACTAGTTTGCTCTAAGCAGGCGAGTGTGACCCTTTCAGTACATGAAAACAAGATACTCAGAATCACCGTGGTGCAGATAATAATAAGAAGGACCTTGTGGGTACCATCTAGATTACATGAAGCTCATGAAGTTAAGATGTATTACTTTATATCAGCCCTCTCTCTCCAGTGTTTTACATAAGAGATAATCTTGTTAGTCCTTGGCATAACCATTGTTTATACCTGCAATAGGGTGTGGCACTACACTGTGTTTAGAGTTCTTTGTTGACATGCCCCTCCTGTTGGATTACTTTGGTGTATATAAGGGGCTGACTTGAGGCCTCTTCACTTTTACCTTTTACCTTTTGGGCCTTTTGCTTTTGGCTTTTCTCTCTTTGGCCTTTTGCTCCTTCTTTTTTTTTTAATTTTTTATTTTTAAAATTACAAAGATATACAATTAAAAGTTCATATTTGGGTTTTGGTCAAACAGTGTTGCAGCACCCATCCCGCCACCAGTGCCCATCTCCCACCACCAACATCCCGGTTCCCTCCACCCTCCCCAGCCCTGCTCCATGGCAGGTTCTTGATTTCTTTCCATTTCTCTCTCTTTCTCTTTTCCTTCCCCTCCAGACCATGGATTACAGAACATACATTAAAGGGTTGTCATGTGTATCTTTTGCCTCTATTTAATGCTCAGTTCCAGGTTGGCATCAGTACCCTCAAAATCGATGACTGGATAAAAAAGCTTTGGTACATCTACACAATGGAATACTATGCAGCGGTTAGGAAAAATGAAGTTATAAAATTTGCCTACAAATGAATGGACATGGAGAAGATTATGTTGAGCGAAATTAGCCAGAAGGAGAGAGACAGATACAGAATGACTGCATTTATCTGCATAACATAAATATATAGGTACATATTATGATACCAATATCCAAGGTCAAGTGAAACATATATCAGGAGGTGCTCTTCTTCTGGGTAGGACTCAGCTCGGTGAGATCCTCTCTCTCTTTGGTGGGAGATTTAGGCTCTTTTGTATGGTCTAAGTCTCGGACCAGAGCTAAAGTTTGTTCATAATATTGGAGTGATGTGGAAGAGCTTTTGTACTATTAAAAGGCATTTTTGGAACTGCACGGACTCGTGAGTTTTCATCTGTTCTCCGGGCGTCTTGAAGATAGAAGAGAACTTCAGTCCTGACACTGTCGGGACCCCAGCGGCATCTCCCGACAGAAAGCGATCAAGAAAAGGAGCCCACCCAGGTAGAAAGAAGGGAAATAATAAAACTTAGAGCAGAAATCAATGAGCTGGAATCCAAAGAAGAATTTTATCATCAATAAATACTAGCAAATAGAATCCAAAGAGTCATCCAAATGCTCATAACCATGACCAAGTAAGATTTATCCCAGGAATGCAAGGATGGTTCCACAACTGCAAGTCCATCAACATAATACATCTTATCAGTAAGATGAAAAATAAAAACCATATGGCCTATCAATAGACACAGAGAAAACATTTGACAAGATCCAACACTATTCATGTTAAAAAAAAAAACCTCTCTGTAAAATCAGAATTGAAGGAAGCTTCTTTAATATAGTCAAAGCCATCTACTACAAGCCCACAGCAAGCATCTTTCTCAATGTGGAAAAACTGAGAGTCTTCCGCCTAAGATTTTGGACAAAACAAGGCTGCACACTTCAACACTTGTATTTAATACAGTACTGGAAGTACTTGCCATAGCAATCAGGGAAGTAATGGACATTAAGGGCATCTTGATATGACAGGAAGAAGTCAAGCTGTCACTATGTGCAGATGGCACGGTATTATAACAAGAAAACCCTAAACACGCTCCCAAAAGCTCCTAGAAATAATAGATACCTGGGCAGCTACATGCAAAAAATCCGAACTTAAACCTCCTTCTAATGCTATGCAGAAAAGTCCAGATAAAAGTGGATTAAAAAGATATAAGGATATCAACATCGACATGAATTATAAGGTACATCATAAAAAAAACATAGGAAAAATACTCTACGACAGTTGGAAACTAAAGGCAGCTTCAAAGATGAAACACCCCTGAACAAAAGCAATGGAAGCAAAGATAAATGCGAATATATAAAAACTGAAAACCTGTGCACCCAAAGAAAATGGTGACCAAGATACTGACACAGCCCACAGAATATTCACGAATGTGTGCATATGTGGGTGAATGCGATATCCGATGTTATATCTGTCACTGGTAGGAACTTCTACTAGAAGAAAACAGCCATCCCCATCATAAAAATGGGGAGAAGAAATGAACAGAAACTTCCAAAAGAAGAAATTCCAATGGCCACAAGGTATATGAAAATGTGCTCTTTCGTTTCAATCATCAGGCAGATGCAAATTAAAACAACAATGAGGTATCATCTCACACCACAGAGACCTTGGCAGACATCCAAAAGAACAAGAACATTGGGGCCTGAGGGAGATTCTAGCGGGTAGAGAGTTTGCCTTGCAAGCAGCTGAATTGGGTTCAAACCCCTACGACTCCATATGGTCCCCTGAAACACCGCCAGGTGTAATTCCTGAGTGCTAGAAACAGGAGTAAAATCCCTGAGTATTGCCAGGTGCGACCCAAAAGCAAAAAAAAAAAAAAAAAAAAAAACGAACAACCAGTGCTGATGGATGTTGAAGAAAGGGATTTTCATCCACTGTTAGTGAGTGCCAGATGATCAGTCCAGGAGAAAACAATATGGACATTCCTCCAAAACCTAGGTACTGAGCTCCCATTTGAACCGAAATGCCACTTCTGGGGAACTATACCTTGGAGACCCAAAACACAAAACAAACACTATCTGCACTGCATATTCATTACACCTCTGCTTCAGTAGCCAGGAATCTGGAAACAACCTAAATAACGAGAACAGAGGACTGGATAAAGAAACCATGAAAAAAATATTTACACAATGGGGTACTATGCAGCTCTCAGAAAATATGAAGTCCTGAAACTGTAGATGGTGGGGCATAGGGATTATAAACTGAGCGGGGTCAGAGAAAAGGTCGAGATATAGAATGACTAGTTTCATAAGAGATATAAACATATAAGAGTGTTCATTACTTGTAGGAAATTAATAGTGTTACTTTGCCAGACTTAGAACTCCGCAGTGAATAACTACTCAATGGGAGGTTACATAGATAAACCCAAGTGTCTGGAAAGCCACAATGTGTAAGAGAAGAAGCGATGGGGTGGGAGTGGAGGGGAGAGAGCTAGAGACAGAGAAAGAGAGTAAGAGAAAGAGAGACCAAAAGGAATTACCTGCTATAGAGGCAGGCTGGGGAGGCGAGAATTGGAACATTATTTGGTGGGGATAGAGGCACCAGTGGATGAACAGGTGCTGGAACTTCTTATGACGGGAAATCAATTATAGAACATTTTTTATAATTTGGCATACATCTCACGGTGGTATAAAGGAATTTTTTAAACCATCAAGAGTGTAATAGAGATTGAGAGGGCCTCAAACTTCTTAGAAAGGTAAGTGGGAGACTGAGGACAATGGTGGAAGGAAGTGGACACAGTGAGAGGAGGTTTCAGCCAGATTTAGCTTACTAGAAAGCCCCAGAGCGATACCATGAGTAACATAGTAACTCTAAAAATCTTCAACTAAAAAAAACTACATTATATTTAACGATGGAATAGAACACATTCCAGTGGTAAAAGTGAAATCAAGTACTTTGCCATAGGCGGATGCGGAGCATATCATACTTTGACTGACAGCAGTAGACAAGAGAGACATATAGGATGGTCTCTCATATATATAGGATAAGGTGAAATAGATCTCTCTATTGCATGGGGACTGCGGTGCTGGGCATGGGACTGGCTCATGTGCATGTAAGAATTTTCATTAAAAGTATGATAGAATCACAGTGCATTCATAAAATGAAGGGGGAAACAAACCAACTTTTCAGACCAAAGTCCATTTCCCCAAAACATCTAGAAATAAGAGTTTCCAAGTTTACATTCTCAATGCACTGGTTGTTCAGTCATGTAAGTGTTAATGTTGATTATCTGGTGTCCCCGAAAGACCAACGCAAAGCCATGCGCTCTGTAGTAAAGTTTTGTTACCGACAGAGCTTTGAGTGATAATGACATTGAGTTACAAAGCTGACCTGTCTGGGCCATCCCCTACAGAAGGATAGTGACCTGCTACTTTGGGGCAGGTTAGCACTACCCAGAGAAAAGTAGAGTGGGAGTTCTCTGGTACCCCTCCCCACCCCCTCATTTCTGTTGACCTTTTTAGGTTGGCTCTGGTTTCTGTTCCAATTTGTAGCTTATCCCTATTGGCCAGGAACTCTGCAGTGGCGGTGGTGGGAGGCAGTGAGTGGATTCACCTCCCAATTACCCTTCACAGCAGAGAAGATATGGCTAAAAAATGTCGGGAACAAGGGGGGCCCGGGCGCTTAATGTATGGAACTACCAGTCTACAGCCATACACCCTGAAATACAATTTGTTTGGTCACATAAAATGATTTTTACTCTCCTTTCTTGTTAATATATAAATTCCAGGAGCACCGCCAGAGAGAGAGTAATTCCTAGTAACAGAGCAAAAAGGAGGTAACCCCGCGAGCATCGCCGGGCGTGACCCAAAAAAAAAAAAGAGATAGCCAATTTTTGTGGACCCAGCAGTGGCTGTTGGAAGCCAAACAGGCAGGCTCATCCAGTATAGAGGGAGGAAGGGAAGTCCTGTGGACTTGACAGCCTGAGTGCTAAAACCATAGCACCAGTGACAACAGATGCAAGTCTGGGGCCGGGTTAGAAGGGGACCTGATTCAGAGACTACAGAGAAGACTTCAGGTGTGCAGAGGCGAGAGAGAACAATGGAGGCGGGCCAATGGGGTAGCCTATCCTGGGTAGACTGGGATGGGCCTCAGGACCGGTGAAATCCGCATGGTTGTCCAGGAAATGTGGGGACGAGGCAGAGTATGCACTGGAAACCCTCCAGGCAAATAGGCTCCTCCATGAAGCTCCAGGTCACCCTGAATCATGCCATCAATAGAGAGATGAAGATTAGGATACATGATCCAGAATCTAGACTTGTGAAAGAGTAGGGACCATATAACCAGCAGCTGACTCAAATAAAATACACCAATTCATGCCTCCAAGGCAGAGAAAGATAAGTCTCTGGGTGGGGGTTCCACCATGAATTCTGGACTCTATTGGCACTAAATTCCCTCTTCCAGTGGGAGGCGCAAAGTCCAATCTTCGAGACTTGAGGTTTGCTTGCTCATATCATGAACATCTGCCAATTCACTTCTATCAGCCTGCCTGTCAGAGTCTGGACCCGGGCGGGCATCACTAGAAGGATACTCCTAACCCCCCACCTCAGTTTCGAAGGTAAATCATGACATTATTGCTGTTTTACAGACTTGGGTCACCTCCAGCATGAAAATATTGTCACTATAGCTTGCAACAGGTATCACTGGTCTGTTCTCTGGATTTGGCCGATCTGTACAGTCCCCCCTCCCCCAAGAGTTTTGCCCAGAGATTCCCACCCCGAAGCCTACAGGCATTCCCAGTCCCTGGCTCACTGCCTCTCCTGGGCCCACCTCCTGGGAGCCTCCGCGTGCCTGACGCTGGGCACTGGATGATGCCCGAATCTAGCACGCGAGCGATAATAACATGCATCAAGTCTGCAGCTATGAGTGGCTGTAGGCACAGCAGCTGATGTGTTGGGTGAACTCTGCCCTCATCTGCAACACAAAGGGACAGTATGTGCCTCCCTCTCAGACGAGGAGGACCATTATCAGGAGGATCTTGTCAATGCTGATTTGCAGGCAAAGAGCATAGTGCAACGGGTAAAAGCCTCCCGGGAGTAAAGAGGGTTCAGAGTCATCCTGGGTTTCTACTCTCAAGCTCCATAGTTCGCCTTAAGCACCCCAATGCCCATTGTGTGTAGACACGGAGACCAGGACAGAGGGAGAATGCATGATATCAGACCCTGGGTAAAATTGCTCCTGAATGGCAGCAAAAATCACTGTCAGCACAAAGCAACAGTGCCACATAAACTTACAATGTGTGATGGCAGAGTCAGGGACAGCAATGCGTAGCAAGAGTTCACACACACACCCACAGAGGAATGGCTGCAGATCTGGCTGCTGACCTCATTTATGAAAAATGCTGCACATCCTTCAGGGGCTGCATGGTCCAAAGCTGGGCTTGGGACAATGGGGCCTCTTTTATATGTTCAATCTTCTCCTTTGGGGCCAAGAGGCAAAGAAACATATCAGCTGCTGCTGAGGCTCCTGGGCATTTTATCAAGAAGAATATTGTGGCTGGAGTCTTACAATACCCCACCACACCCTGGCTACAGACTTCCTCCACCACCACCTGCCCGCGTGGGCCATGCACCATCTGGGCCCGCCTTGGACACCTCAGAGGATGTTAAGAGGATCTCCATTTGGAGGCGGCCTCTATCTGAGGCCGAGGTATCTCATTTTCTGAGGCTGGATGCAAAACTTTTAAAGTAAGTCTGGAGAGCAGGGGGAGCTTTCAACAAAAGCAACAGAAGTGGTCGTGGACAGGGTTAGTAAAGCTCAGCTTTCTAGATCTGTGTGTGTGTGTTTGTGTGTGTGAATTTGTTTCAGGGGACCCCCCATACATTCTTTGAAAACACAGGGCACTAGGACAAGTTTCACCTACCACTCAGAGACTTGAGTTTGCCACCAGTTATCATGTAGATTTGGTGGCCATTGACTCACAATGCTTTATCTCTACTCAAAACTTATTTCTAGGTGTGAGCAGTCACTATTACAATGGATGGGGTTGCTGTCCATGCCAGGTAGCAGCTTGAAGGAAAGGTCGGACCCCATGGCGACTGCATCCCCTCACACAAGGCTTTGAGCTTGGTAGATCAGAGCCACAAATATTCAAGATCTTCGGTCCCCAAGGGCAAAGCCACAAAGCGCCCAACTGAACACTGTCACCGTGAATATGGCACCAGCAGTGGTCTGCACTACCTGGGCAAGTCGCGGGATCCAATAGCCAGATGGGAAAGGAGGGAGTCAATTACAACTATGAACGTGACCTGGTGGTTTCGCTTCAAAGAACTTCAAAGTTGCACCTAGTCTGCGACATGAATGAAAAACATGTATTAAAGGGTTTGTGGGCTTACGTTCTGAACCCCTGCCTGTGTTTCAATACGGCGAGGTATCCATATAATGGATCCATGACAAAGTCCCTGTAACTCCATTGTTACTAAGGGGACAAGGTATACACTGTCCCTGGAGTTTTGGACCAGGTGGCATGTCCGTGTCATGTCCCATAAGGTGCAGCCAAGTGTCTGCTTCCCTTAGAGATTCTCTTCTGCGTCCTCTTTCATAAGACCAGAGGAGTGCAGAATGAAAACTGAGGCCACCCACCCCTCTGTCACCAAGATGCCCAAACCCTGGCTCTTTGGCTGCCCCTCCTGTGGGAAAAGGGATGTGAGGCAGGAAAGGAGAGTGGTCTCACTGACTTGTGCCATGAATGTGTACCACATCTCTCCTTGATCATTTTCTGCTGCTGTTAGAACCGGACCAGCTCCGCACAACAGCAGAGGCAGGACCAATTCTCTGAGATATCAGGGTAACCACGACCTCAGTGCATTTCATCCAGCGGGGCCAGTTACAATCCCCAGAAGTTCATGTGTTCACCGAGCAGGGAGAGCCTCTGCTCACCGGGTGAGGGCTCTGTCCCACGTGTCCTGTTTTGCATTGTGGCTTTAAATAAAACACTCCCACCAGTCCTGCCCTGCTGCAATTCCCTTGGGGTCATCCTGCAGAGTAAGCCCAGACACTGTCGGCAATGGGAATGAGAACTTCGTACTTCTGGTGATATCACCTGCCCTGTCTGCGCATATCATCATATGTCCCTTAACAATGCGTTGCTGCAGGCCAGAGCCATTCGCTACAGGTAGCAAGCCGCACCGTCGAATCAATAAAAGCAGTTTCTCCTAAAGATGTATCAACTGGGGCACCAAAGACCTTGACACCCTGTATGCTAAAAAGAGGAGAATTCTCTAAGTGTTTCCAGGGCGGCTGTAGCAGACAACAAACCACGTGCAATGAAAGCGGCTGGTGTCGTTTCAGACCTTGCAGACCACCATCACACAGACTGTGAGCCTTCTCAAGGCTCAAGGTAGGCTTTGCCATGTCTATAACACAAGGGAAAGGGCGATACTCCCTTTTTCCAGAGGAGGGACTTCCTATCAGGAAGGTCTGTCAATGCTGGGTGCTGGCCCGAGGAGTGTAATGTAATGAAGAGAGCAAAGCTTCCCCGGGAGGAAAGGGGTTCTGAGGGGCATCTAGTTTTCTCTTCCTCTCCAAGCTCCATGTTTTAACGGCCAACAGCCCCAATCACTTTCATGGGTAGACATGGACAGAGGGTCTGCACACATATCTAGACTCTACTTCTTGCTCCCTAATGGCAGCGAAAAAATCTAGTTAACTACGCTCAATAACCGGAGTGCCACACCGAACTTTGTAATGTGTGGTGGCAGAAAAGTCAATGGACAGCAATGCAGCACCATTTTGCATGCACACCACACAGCTATGGCTGATCTGACTCTTCATCCCGCCATGATCTGTAATGCATATTATTTTCAGGGTGCAGCAAAGGACAAAATTTAGGCAAAGGACAGGTGGGCCTAAACTACAAAAAACTCTTAATTATTCCTCTCAGCGCCGGGACCGCCTTCAGCCTTCTGCAGGAGAAAATTATGGCACGCACCAGGATTCGGCCGAAGAGTGAGTCGCAACTGCTGGGTGAAGCTCGACCATCTTTTCCTCCAACCTTGGCACTCCAGCCTGCTTCATAGCTCCCAAATTTCTTGGCACACCAGGTGGGTTGTTCCCACAGTACACATCCGACCATGTCTAAGGGGCCCCTCAGCACAAAATATGCATATTCCTCTCATCAGGAACAGAGGCCAGGAAAACTCGGTTTCGTGCCAACCCTGACTGAACAGAGGAGAAAAAAAGAACCAAAGAGGCTGAACTGACGGTGTCCACCGGCCGTCTTCTCTACCATTATACTGACAGCGCCACAGGGTCACCACCTTTCTTGGGCCTATTTTAAGATGATCCAGTAGAGTCGTGGCCTAGGACTGATATTAGTACTCTCTTTCCTCTCAGGCCATGTTTGGAGTTCATGGAATCGCCGGGACGGCTTGGGGAATGGGATGACTGATTGTTCCAGGAGAGAACTGGTCAGAGAAGAGGTTTTCATTGGTCCACTGTCCAAGAGATAGCCAATTTTTGTGGACAGGGAATGTATTGAAACCAAACAAGCAGGCTCATCAGAAAAAGAATGAGCCTGGCGGACCAGACAACCTACAGCCTTCAAACACTGGCTCAGTGATAACAGTGTTGCAGATCTAGACCCAGATTGAAGAAAGGAACTGAGTCACACCAAGCACAAAAGAGCTTCCAGATGTTGCAGAAGTAAAGAAAAACCAATTGAGCAGAGCCAATGGGGGCAGCCTGAGGAATGCGGCCCTGGATGAGCTCAGAGGACCCGTTTAAATATCCAAATCAGTTGTCCAAGAAACTAATGGGATAGTCAGATATGCACTAAGTACTACTTTAGGAGCTCCAGAGTCTGAATCAGCCTTACCAAGAGATAATCCAAGGTGGGAAGTGCTCCAGAGACCTGTGTGTGTTCTGTTTCTGAAGGCAAGGGACAGACCAACCATTTGGGCTCAAGGCCAAATACCTGAATTTCATGGCTCTATGGCGGGGAACAATCAGTCTGGGTGGGGTTGACAGGTTCAACTCTGTGGCACTAAATTTCCTGTTGTGGGACACAAGTCCCTTCTTCCGCATGGGGATTCTCTTTTTGGACTGGTTTCCTGAGACGAAATGTTCACAAACCTACAGAATATACTACTCTGATATCTTAGCCGATACCTCAGTCATAGGTAAGGACCCACTAATACTCTCTCCTGGCTCTCACTCCGTGACAGATGGAATGGAAGTGCAGAGGAGAGAAGATGAGTGTTGCTTGCTCATGTCCTGCGAACATCTGCCAAATTTCTGCACCATCATTTCAGTACTTGGTCCTGGATACAGGCAGGCATACTTCAGAGACACTCTAAAGCACGACCTCAGGTGTCAAAGGTAAATATGACACACAACAGTATTTACTGACTAGAGGTCACATAAAAACACCAAAGAAAGCTAATGTTAACACCCAGCGAAGTCACTGAAGATTACCAACTCTCAGGTGGGCCTTTCGGTCTACAGACTACTCCACACGACCTCTGCCAAGAGAATCCCGCCCTGAAAGCCCACAGGCATACCCAGTCCCTGCCTCCTGCCTCTGGGCAACCTCCTGGGAGTCTCATGTGCCTGACCTCGTGCTCTGGACACTGCCCGAATCTTGCACCTCTGGCGATGTCCCAACGTGCACCACATCTGCAGCTAGTATTCGGCTGTGGCGCAGCAGTGGCTGTGCATGAGCGTCTTGAGTGTCTATAACACGGGACAGGACATGCCTCCCTCTTCTGTGGCCAGAGAGGGACTTTATCATGAAAGGTCTGTCAATGCTGGGTGCAGGCGAGGAGCATAGTGCAATGAAAGCAGAAGCTTCCTGGTGAGGAAAAGGATTTCCGAGGGCATCCTAGTTTTTACCCTCCTTCCTGGTTTGGCAGCCAGCAGTCCCAGACCCCCATTGTGTGTGACCTGGGCAGAAGGACAGAAATTCTCCCCACAGTAATAGACTCTGGGATTGCCAGCAAATGGCAGAAAAAAATCACTGTCAGCTCAAACCAGCTGCATGCCATACAAACACAATGTGTGATGGCAGAGGAAATTAATAAGTGCAACAATGCAGTTCCATTTTTACACACACCACACAGCTATGGCTGCAGATCTGGAGTGCTGGCCCTTGTCCAAGCTGCCTCTACTCTGCATTCCTACCAGAGCTGCAAGGATGAAGTGGGCTAGGGACATTAGGGCCTAACCACAAAATATAATGTCCACCTCTCAGCAGGACCACGGTGTCCGGAAAACAGTTCTGTGTGCACTGGGACTTGGGCTGAAGAACAGGTCCTTTCCCGCTGGTTTTAAGTTCGAATCATCACTGCAGGAACCCAGAAGCTGAAGGAGGCTCTGCGTTGCAGGAATCCGGAAAATGACTGTTTCATAGAATAGCTGGGCTTGACCAGAGAAGACCATGTGTCACTAAAGCAAGAAAAAAGGATGAGTAAATAAAGTTTAGAATTGCGGCCTGAAGAGAGATTTCTTAGGAAATCTTGAAACCGGTCACTTTGCTCTGCTCTGAGGCCTGTGCATTTCAGAACTGGTCCAGGTGGCTTGTCTCGTCATCTCAATCACTCTCAGATTCAAAACATTTTGTTTCTGTGGGCGTGTTTGTCTGCATCTAGTCATATTGAGAGGAACCTGTTTTAGCTCAGGACTTTGTGGTCAAGAGCTGTAATATTTGTTCCATCCCAGTCCTAACCACATTTCCTGACTCCTGCAGGCCTGGCACAACATGGATCCTCGCTTTCTGATACTGGTTTTGTTGCTGGGGCCTCTGAGCATGACCGCTCACACAGCCAGGTATAAACACCCAAGGATGACTATAACACACATATAGCATCAGTGAAGAGTATTCTAAAAGCAGGGATGTGAGAATGAAATGATTGCAAGGGTACACTGTTCTCCAGCACGTTGAGAATTCCACATGTGACAAACTGTTTCACTTTACTATCATTCTGCCTGGTTCAGATCACACACAGTGAAAGTAGCATCCCCACACCATCGATGAGGCACGTGGACAGAGGTGGTATTGTCACTAACACAAATCATGGTATACAATCCGGAAAGGAAGCCAGGTCCCTAGGTTGGTCCTCTGGCACCAGACTTCCTGCTGTGCTCCGCTGACCATCGCGGGATGTGGGTGCGAGATCTGAGGAGGAAGGTCCCAGAACAAGCAGACCTTAACGCGAGAAAAAATTTACAGGAGGACACAGTGGAATGGAATGCTGGTTGGGCTTTTATTTAGGCCCGAATGAGCTTTTTGGCTTAGATACCTAGGAGAGTAGCTCAAGGACATCCCTGCGTAAACACTCTAACATCAGTGTACAACCTTTGCAGACATACCTATATATAATTCACTAAATTCTCACTAATCTTCTGCAGATTTTGCTGTATTATGATTCTCTCAATCTCAGTACTTACAAATCTCCTGAGTTTGCTGTATTATAAAATTTACTTGTGTCCAAGTACTACAAATCTCCCTACTGAGTTTGGTATATTATAAAAGTTCTTTGTCTCGAGTGCTATAAAAACTGTGCTGTAACTCAGTTCGGGGCTCTTATCTACCTGCTAAGG